>CM061921.1:33851955-33969953 GCA_031002005.1 Vandiemenella viatica
TAAAATACTGAACTGCGTAATAATATTATTATAAACTTAACGTCATTTCACTAACACTAATGTCGAAACTATACATCCTAAACACAAGTTTAAAGTTACTTCACTGCACAAGCTTGAGAAAATTCTTTGACGTCTTTGTCAAATAAGTTGTTAAATAAAATTATCGTCAGAAAAAGTGTATACCAGAGAGTAAAGCTACAACGTTCTCAATGCCACTAATATAACGAAACAAGTACAATCTTAGGTATGTAATGATACTTAAAACTGAAATTTAGGTTCCTTCTGCAAGTAAGTAAATTGTTGGTATTTAAATTCAGTTACCTTATCGACGTACCGTATGTTCTTTGTGAGTAAATATCGGGAGGTTTTAAAGAACAAGGAAAAATGGGGAAACAAAAGTTTTAAAATCTGGTATCTATACAGTATTATAAGCAAGGATAGAAGTAATATAAATAGTCAAACGCTCCTGATAACCTTTGCAATGTTCAGTTAGTGATGCAGTCAGTTTTATGTTTTACCTGATGTTGTTATAGCTAAAGGTTAGGAACTGATCTTTACCGAAATTCGTGTACGACAACTCAAGAAATTCGAAATCTGGATAGTCTGACTTGGTTTGAAGCAGTTTTTGTATTGAAAGTTGAACTACATAGGCACTGCTTTCAAATCGCTTGGTAAAACATATCAAACAATAATGTAATACAACACGATTGCTATAAAAATGCATTTCTACACGATCTTCTTTTTTTTTAAATTTGCACTGCAGAAAAACTTGTAAAAGACTGTATTGTTTTCCATCTATAAGTATTCAGGGAGAAAAAATCAGTATGCTACGATTTGCTGATGACATTGTCTTGTTAGCAGAATGGGCTGAGGATATTGAGAAGTTACTAAATGGTATGAACAAAATACTGAAGGAAGATTCTGGACTGAATATAAATTAAAACAAGACAAAAGTGATGAAATGACGTAGAAATGATACCAATAACAATAGATTAAATATAAAAATAGGATAGGATCCAATAGGAGAAATAAGTGAATTCTGCTACTTGGGAAGCAAAATTACAACCGATGGTCAAAGCAAGAATGATGTTAAAAGTATAATAGCACTAGCAAAAAGAGCCTTCATGAAAAAGAGAAATCTTTTACTTTCAAACATAGAACTAGGAATTAGAGAGAGCTTTTAAAACTCTATGTGTGGAGCACAGCACTTTATGCTTGCGAAACATGGACTTTAAGAATACCAGAAAGAAAGAAAATTGAAGCATTTGAAATGTGGTGCTACAGAAGAATGCTGAAAATTAAGTGGACAGACAAAGTACAAAATGAACGAGTTTTGGAAATGATGGGTGAGGAAAGAAGTTTGTGGAAGAAGCTTACAGAAAGAAGAGACAGGCTGGTAGGTCATATTTTGAGACATGGTGGATTGGTTAATTTGTTAGTGGAGGGAACAGTAGAAGGTAAGAACTGTAGAGGAAGACAGAGATTAGAATATATGAAGCAGATAATCGAGGATGTGGGTTGTAAGGGATATGTAGACATGAAGAGGTTAGCTCAAGATAGGAAGGGGTGGAGGATTAAAAAAAAAAAATGAAATTCGCGTTACCGACTTTGTATATGGAACAATAATACAAGTGTGCAAGTTCCCGTCAATTTCTTATTGATCCACAAGTGATTTTAGCTGCGGGGTAGAACAGTTACTTAAATTATCCAATCTGATTTTGATTTATTTGTTTAAATGAATAACGGAGAGACCATAAAGATTTAAACGATTTGTGTTTGATTCAACAGTTTGCAGGCTGGTGGCGTATATTATATTTATAACTATTGATTCGATAGAACCAACGCTTCATGAAAGCACTTTCCCCAAGGCTTGACTAGAACCGTGGGAATATCACAACACTACTGCAAGCTCGTTAAAAGCAATATCAGTGTTTCGCTGCTTTGTTGCTAACTTCTCCATAAAACCCATTCACCATTGCCTTCCAATCAGCTACCATAACAACACTCGATGATTCTGAATTGTGTCATCAGCTAAACGTATCTTCAGTCAATAATTCAAGTAAAATTGCAGAGGAATCTACCGTATATGTGATACCGTGTCACGAATGGCAATATAGATATCTAAGTGGTTGATGATTATATCGTGCTTTTTCATCTCAGTAAAATCAAATACAGGGTTTTGTGGCTGAAGATTCGGTTCTGGCATTCAGGAGAACTCAGGTAAATTCGGCAATCCAGGTTTCGGTTTTCATTGGTTTGGTGTAATCATTACAGGTGAATGCAGAAAAAGTTTTCTTGATGTATTTCGTGACCGATTTATTTCCATTTAACTTTCAATTATCTTATCCCAGCTCTAACAATCTCGGTGATAAAAAAAACCTCCTGATTCAATTGCCATTACATAATACACAAAACGTTGCAGTCGTCCACAATACCATGGAAAGAATTTTGTTGATGAAATAGTTTTTCATTACTTTGAATTTCTTGCTGTGTATCCGAATAGAATAGCAGTGAAATACTTTGAATTATATATATACAAACAACAAATGAAGGTGTATAAAACAGAATTGCAGAGCAATAATCAAAATGATTTTAAAATGGTGTTTTTTGGATATTGAGTGATGTTAGAAGTAATAAATGTCGCAACATATTTGGAAAGATTGGCACAATAACTTAGAAGTATGTAGTTCGTATTAACGCATAAATTATTTTTAATCTGCCACGGCATTAATCACGTGACTTCATAGTCAGTGAAGTTAGTTTGAACTGTGTGTGAAAATTAATTGAAGTTTTCCATTTTGGTAAGCAGAACACGAAACCATTAATAAAATCCCAACGGGCAAAATTTTTGAAAACGAACTTCAGACAGAAGAGAAAGACGCAAACAGAAATGAATGGGGGAGATACTTTTGTTTGAAGTCTGTGTTGAGGAATGTGTAGCAGAATACTGAAGCTGTGTTCTGCTAGACAGGGCAGAAAATAATCTGAAGAAAATAGTGAAATTAATATTTTCTTGCTTGTGAATTTTGTTAAGCATACCAGAAGAAGTGAATGGAAGTAAAGTAAGGAATTGGTTGTATTTATTTTCATGATTAGTTTAACTGTAATGAATCAGGTAGAAGCGCAACGATGTTTGCCTGAGATCTGGTAGGTGAACTATTCTGAAAATAATAAAAATGTAGCAATAAAATTTTAAAATTATCCTGATGGACTGACCTTCCATCAGTACTCAATTTTCTAATGTTACTGCATTAGAAAAAGCTAAGATTTTTATTCAACCTGAAGGTTGGTTGGACCTTCCCGTATTGCAGGTAGGGTGAGCAGTTCATTTCCTACTTGAATAACCTAAATCGGGAATTCTACCGGGTATATGGGACCCACAGTTTATAGTGGAATCCGAACCACGGAAGCGTTCTGAACTCGAACCGGAGACCTTTGTACTTACTTCCAGTCACACTCCTTAACCACTGAGCCACCAGATCGCTTGTTAATTCATTAACTGATGAAAAAGTTGCTTCAAGTATTATCCATTTAAGTTATTCTCAAGCAAAATTTTGTTGTTCTTTTAGAATTCTCCTTCGATTTATATAATTTCGTTAAAAATCTAAAGGTTGTTTAAAAATAATTTTGGAAATTAAAGTGAGAGGATTCTCGTTTGATTCCCGGTCCGATCACGAAGATTTCGGTTTTCAATGATTTACAAACCATTGTAAGGTTGATTCCTTCAAATAGGCTGTGAAAAGTTTCGTTCAGACTCATTGCCAACAGTGCTATGCTGAGTTTAATGACTTCGCTGTGGACAAGTTGTAATGCCCAAATGAAAAAATAAAAAATAGAATGGCAGCAAACAGAACTGATGACACTTGCATGTCCCTGCAGTCGAATCTTGAAGTGCTTAAAACGGATTTGTCTCTGGAATTTAAATTATTATAAAACCATAACGGAGCTGTGTCTAATCACTGGAGATATTTCTGAAAGAAAGATTGTGATAGATTATTTGGAGTTCCCCCTATCTTTACGCTGTCGATTCTTTGTATACTTTTCGGGTATCGAGTCCTTAGACCTGATGATCTTAGTGTAGTGACAGTGAGTGAAATGACAGTGGGAATTACACGCAAAAAGTTAATAATTAAAAATTGGAAATAAATTTCCCTGTAAATAAAATAACTCACGGAAAACCAGGACGTAAAAATCGAGAACGAAAGAAAGAATTGCGTTGCTCATAATATAACTTTGTCGTTGCTTTGACATCAGTTAATGTTTCTGATTCAACAAAGATAATGAAAATAGAAATACTTAGCTTCACTGATTATCCTATGGACCTTGTTACATTAGCCTGTACATTCTAAAAATAACAAGTCTAAAGAATGCATTTAGATAATAGTAAGATATATTGCTAGCAAAAGGGATCATATTACAGTTACTGTTTTACTTTATTTCACTGTTGCACCAGTAGACCTGGTTAACGCTGCACAAATCACGGCCATACTGTGGTGTATTATAAAATTTGTCTCAATCACAAGTTCTATACAGATTCAAAACACTGAGACTGTTTTAATAATAAAGACTACCTGCCTAAGGATTCTTATGTTGGTTACCAGGGCGTCACTTGAGCTTTATACCTATTAAGCGATTGACGTAACATCTGGCCTTTCCTTTCGGAAGATGACTGTTACGGCAAACAGTATTGTCATTTTAAACATTTAGCTTGTAAGGACTAGATCAATTGCGCATTGACGACGTATTATTTTAAGCAACGGTCGTTTTGTGTGTTATTTCTGCACCTGATTTTATCACATACAAGGACGATACCACTAACTGCTTAGAAAACTGCCTAATATTTAAATTCAGAAATGCGGTTATGTTTTTGAATACAAATAGTGGTATTGGTGGACGTAGAGAAGGATTTAAAATTTAGCTAAGAAATTAATTACTTCTTGGTAGCGGCGCTATTTTAGTCAGATCCGACAAAACTTTTCCTTGCTTGCAGTAAAACATTTAACATTAAAACTACATTTGTTGAAAACATTAATAAATACAGAGATTGCAATACAAAATATTTCATTTTTCAATAATCGGCTTTTCATAGTAATTAAAAAGAAAGTTCAAATTTTGTAGTGAAGCAGTGTATAATTGTTTTATAAAAATCAATTGTTTTATTAAGTGTTAGTGAATTAATTATTTTTAATCCCATGGTACTCATATAGCTTCAGAGAACAGATTTGTTTAAATACCGTATCAGAAACTGTTTTCATGGGGAAATCTGGAAAAGGATTTAGCAAAACGTCTTACCTTTAAAAAAGTTTAAAAAATTTCTGTTATGAAAATACTGCACTCGCGTACTCTATAGCAGAACATTGGTGATTAGTATGTTAGTTATGCTTACTGTGCTAGCTAATTAAAGAAGTCTCACTTATGTATTTGCTTGTTTTATGTCGTAATTGTTGAGTGGTCGATTAGTTTTTGAAATCTTGTAAAATATACCGGGTCGAATATGAATCCAAACAGTCGTTGTGGATTATTTCTCACTAGGAGATGATCGTGACCACAAGCTGGCACTTGATTTCAGGCTTAACATTTCTTTTGTAGGTAAGGGAGTAGGGATTAGAATAAATTATCCCGGGAAGTCGTGAATAATTTACCAAAAACGCTGAAATAATTTAAAATTAAAATCCGTTGAGAGCAAAATTAAACAGGTACAAGAAAGCGGGGTAATGGATGTGTAGGAAAATTGCCACTGGAGCATAAGCTCCATCGCTAATTAAATTAAATTTTTTTTGTTCTTCCTAAGTGGTTTCCTTTTTGCCTTCGATGTTAGCAGATAATGACTGCAATCTCACTTCAGTATTGTTGTAGAACGCCTTTCTCTTGCAGACAGCGCACTGGGTCACGGATCACGTGTTCTGTACTGAGTGTCTGTATTGGTCAGACGAGGAGTGAGATGGCTTTCTTGCGTGACGCACTCGTCACGATGACTGCGGAAAGAGTGGCCGGAGAAAGTGAAAGCGAGGAGGCAGTTTCTGATGCAACTGCCGAGACTTCTGCCTTAACCTCCGGATTATAACTGCAAGCTTTGTTGCTGTCATTTTTTCTAAATACGATATCATAAAATGTGGCAATAACCCAAAATTTAAAGATTTCAGAAATTTTTTGTCCCCTAACTTGAGAATAATAGATGAATAGTTGTTATACACAAATTTTGAATACGAGTAATGACGGTTACACTTGATCTAAATTTCTTATTTAACTTAAATCTTGTGAGGTTTGAAACTGTTATGGTTTAGAGTCCATATTTCAATTTTAGGATGTTTATTGGCCGCTGATATTATGTATTTAATATTTCATGGTATTATTAAATTACATGTTTAGAAGTATAGCGCTAATTTTTTGTTATGTTCTTAAGCGTCTATTTTAAGATTTTGATATAATATTAAAACTTTTGAATGGATGCTAAGCAAGCTATTGACCACATCAGTCAGTTTATAGTTTTCCATTTTGTCATTCGTTCGTCCATAATTCCATGTGTGTTCTGAGAAAATTCTTGCTGATTGTGTCTATATCTGTCATTAGAAGGCACAGCAAATTCAAATTATTTGGCACACCACGTCACTTTGGCTACAGCTTCATAGTTATTCACATGATACTTAAGTACATCGATGCATTCACAACCTTTTGTTACCGAAATAATATTTTTGAATTAATTTTTATTCTTTTTGGATTTGTGAAGACTAATTTCTTTCAGGCCCATTTCGATATGGGTAAAACTTGAGCTTATCGTAGAACAGTCAACAAATAGAAATATTATTTGGATGAGGTATACATCCGTTCAATTCTTAAAACGCCTTCTTGTTTGTTTCCTCTGCTGTTCTATTATTACTAATGTAATTATTATGTTCAACAGCAGCATTATTGTTTGTTCAATAGCTTTGTTCCACTTGATTGTATATAAAGGGTCGTTTATCGTGTTTTACGTGGTTAGTGTATCGTAACCGACACTAAACAAATATAAAACTTGGAATATTATACGCTTTCATTTCAACAAAGAATCATTCCAAAGAACATTTTTTTCAGTTTGATTGTACCGGCGTTTTCAAACACATTCCGTACTGCTGATATTTCTCGCTCTCTACAAAGTGGTACTGTAGCTTTACGAACATCAACTCTTACGACTGTCAAGAAGGCTTGTTACAGATCGATTATTCAGCACATAGGTTTATGTGAAACAGTTATTTAAATACACTGCCTGAAAAAAGAGGTGAAGCACCCAAAAGTAGAGGAGAAAACGGGATCAAACTTCGCGCGTTGAGAGGGTATTTGATGTTATATCAGTGATCACAGAATTCAGAAAGAACTTGGCAATATGAACCCACTTGTCAGTATGACGCTGTACTCTCTCTGACATAATGGTGTCATTTTTCAACAGGACAATGCTCGTCGACACAGGGCAGACTCTATGGACTATCTGCGTGATGCTGAGGTACTCCCGTGGCCAGCAAGATCCCCAGATAGGAAATGTGTGGGACCAGCTTGGACGTCAATTCCATCCCAGTGCTAGTATCCAGCATATCAAGAACCAGTTACAACATCTTGCCTCAGGAGAGGGTACAGCGGCTTTACTACACCACTGCCAACCGAAACAGTGCCCACATCTAGGCCAGATAGGGTGCAAAGTCATACTGGTAACTGGGCTCATACTGCAAAGCTCGTTGAGAATTTGTCTTTGTTTTGTAATCACTGAAATAACATCACATACCGTCTTAAACCTTGATGTTTCATTTCGTTTCCTTCTCCTCTTCTGCTACTTCATTTTTTGTCAGGCAGTGTAATTATTTTTAAATAAAATGTAACACAGTCTCGTAAGGAACCATGACTCTTTACCCTTATTAATAGACGTTAATAGTTCCGTTACATCGAAGACCCTCTTAGCTTAACATAATGCTGCAAATAAGCGATTTAAATTTAACTTATTTCACTTTTCAGATCTTCTGCAATGATACTGCCAGCACTACTGGGTGGTAAATAGAACGAGTGACAAACTTCCCTTTGAATGGTTTACGTTTAACACAAACAGCCATCAAAACGTTATCATGTTTATATTATAACTGATTTTATAATTTCTCCTTTTGTAAAAAAAAAAAAAAAAAAAAAGAAACCACTGTGGACTTATGTTACATTGATTTTTTTTTTTTAAAAACAAAAGGAAACATTCTTTCTGATCGTCTTTAAATACAGTGTATTAATAAATGTAGCAACCTTAGGTGCTGAGTTGGTAACTAGGTGATTATATTTAATTAACTAACATATAACTGGAATTCAGGAATATCGCCTGTACTGCCCGAAAGGATTCCAGTTCTGCGTTAGAAATGTCAGTGAAATCAGAGTGCTAACATTGTGTGCTCATGTACGTAAGTTTCAATATAAGCAGTGAATGTTGCTCAGAATAAGATAAAGTGTGATTCGGCGTTACACTCGTTGTAATGAAGTTTTCATTCGCCATTTTTAACATTTATTATGGGGATAAAAGGAAACAATTCTGTAAAAACCAGAAAAGATAACGCCACGTTTAACTCGAAAATTAATTACGAGGCGCGTCCAGAAAGTAAGTTCCGTTTGGTAATAAAACGAAATTGTACACAGATACAGAAGAAATTTATATTGCACAAAATTCTACAACTCTTAAACTACTTTTCCACATAACTGCCGAAATTTTGCATGCATTTGTCATAGCGTGGCACCAGGTTTTGTATACCTTCTTCATAGAAATCTGCCGCCTGTGTCTTCAACCAGTTGGAAACAGTTTCTTTCAGCTCGTCGTCATTGGTGAAGTGATGACCACCAAGGAAAGACTTGAGATGTAAGAACAGATGAAAGTCTTGCCAGTTCTTCTGTAACCAAAGGTGGACGCCCACTTCGTTCTTCATCGTGCACATCACTACGCCCGCCATTGAACTGTCGGACCCATCTTCTCACCATCGAATCACTCATCGCATTTGGTCCGTAAACATCGCAAATTTGCCGATAAATTTCACTTGGTTTCACTTTCCTCGCATTCAGAAACCGAATCACAGACCTGATTTATCAGGCGGCGGGATTTTCAATCAACGCCGGCATTTCAAACAAGCACTACAAAGCGTACGTAACTGACAGCGATCTCCAAATGGCGGACGTTCTTCCCCTTGATACACATCGTCTACAGCACATGTGCGGAACTGCAATCGCAGCGCTGCAGCGGAGATAAATTGAAACGGATTTTACTTTCTGGACGCGCCTCGTATAATCGTCTACGCTGTATTGTCGATTGGCTCCAGTGACCCTCCAGCCAACGTATTTCTTCATTCAATGTAATCAGGAACTATATGTTCATTAGTCGTGTGAATATAACAGACACACAAAATGTTCCTTCCGTATTGTGGTCACCTCTTCTTCATTACAAGACTACAATTCGAGTTTTCTCTTCACCGAATATAATGATGTTGCTCAGAATAAGATAAAGTGTGATTCGGCGTTATACACGTTGTAATGAAGTTTTCATTCGCCATTTTTAACATTTATTATGGGGATAAAAGGAAACAATTCTGTAAAAACCAGAAAAGATAACGCCACGTTTAACTCGAAAATTAATTACGAGGCGCGTCCAGAAAGTAAGTTCCGTGTCTGTGAATGACAGTGCAGAGCAATATTTTCCATTGGAGATAAGTTTTTTTTAGGACATTTGGCAACTAAGCCAGCTCCACTTTTGTATTGATTCAATCCAGCATTTGTAGCAGCTAGTTTAGTAGGTACGATTGGTGTACAATCTTCAGTTATGGTTTGATTAACTGTGTATAAAAAGTGATCCAAACTAGTTACTTACATGGTGATAAATTCTTCACGGAAAACTAACCGAGTTAAATAGTTGTTTAAAAACAACATTTCGACGACTGTATTCTTCGTCGTCATCTTCAGGTGTAGTCCTAAAACCTGATGTTTAAACCATGTTAAGAGCGCGTTGTTGATTAGTTGACATGGCAACGGAAGCTGTCGTTACGTTGCCTAACAGCAGTGCCAGACTTTAACACTCTGTGGAGCACAAAACACGGAATGTTGTCGACGAGCAGTATAAATAACCCGTATCAAAACTCAGTTGTAAGCCACAATCCGGATTTAAACGATCAGACGCGAGGCAACTTTCAAACGCTTGTTACATACTGTTGTTCTTCAATAAATTCGCGATAGCTTTTGTACTCTTCGTTTTCCCCACATGATTTCAGCCATTTTTGTAATGTCACACTCGATAACGAGTTCCATTACATCTAATGAATAAGCATAAATGGCTCAGGTAGTGGAAAGACACTAAAGATGTCTGGCGGCGGTGCGACCGCTAGAGCAGACAAGGTTTCGGGTAACCCATAATTTGACAAAAGCAGAGAAAGAGGATTATTTACGGTTGACCATATCGCGTCAGACCACCGCCTCGCGTAAGATAAAAAACAAAGCAAACCGCCCTCAAGACATGGACTTAACAAGCTGTCACGGCCGGGAAATGTCAATATACTACTACTCTATAAATAGTTAACAGTAAAATAATTATTGAATAAATTAGCAATTGCAGAGTGTGCATCTACAACTCGTAGACACTTAAGACTGACATTTCCCCTGCAAATCATCTTTTAAGGAATTCACGACTTCCTTAGGGTTGCACGCTTTGTTTTTTAAAAAAGTAATTATAATGCATTGCCCCTCGCTTGGGTGCAATTCTATTCCACTCAAACAAATAACAGTACAACTTGAAAAGACTGAAATGGATTGGTACATGTTATGTGCATTTGGAAGTGCTACCATTTTCGGCATTTAAGAATATAAATAAAATTTGCAAGGCTTTTTGCTTTTGAAGCCTAGAGTCCGGTATTGAGTCTCAACCTGCCGATGGAAGGCAACATATTCCAGCTATAAAATTTTAGCACATTATACTGTATCAGTGTTACTAGTTACAACAGGTAATATTAGCAAAAGATATTTCTGGAGAGCATACCGAAGATACCACGATATGTTGGATTTCAAGTATTTGTGGTATATGGTTCTGGTCAGCATATATAGCAAATGTTTACGATTTAAAGTTGCAAATTACAAATTAAGTGAATTTACAACAAAGAAATTAATCAGATTTGTGTAACGTTCCTTTCGCTGAATGACTTCCATTGTTCCGAATTTTATATTTGCATTCATTTTAAATAATAGTAAAAAAAATCGTGTTATGGAAGTCGTGGTCTGGTTTTGTCCATAAAATACTCCTTCTATCAGTTTATGGTGTAATTCTAAAGAAATTTCTGTAATGATATACGAAACTTGTATTTGTTTACAGAGAATGATTATCACGAATTCCATGGTTCGTAGTGCAGGAATGATATCGCTATCAATGGCAAGCAAAACGTCACCACATTGACACTAATCTTTTCCTAACATGTCTAAATATAGTATTATTTATCAGGATTTGTGTTTCACTATACACTACAGAGAGAGAAACGTATTGAGCGTATAGATCAATATTAGTTCTTAATCTGGTTCGAATAATTCTCTAATTTGGCGGTTCATTTAATTTTTCGGTTTTGTTCTGGATATTGACACTGTAAGTGATACCAATACTAGTAGATTAAATATTAAATCGGGTCAGATGCGACAGCATAAGTTAGTGAATTTTGTTACTTAGGAAGTAAAATTACAACCGATGGCCGAAGCAGGAAAGGTGTTAAAAGCAGAATAGCAGTAGTGAAAAGAACCTTCATAAAAAAGAGAAATCTTTCAGTTTAAAATATTGATTTAAGACTCAGCTATAACTTTTTAAAACTCTATGTGTGGAGCACCGCGCTTTATGTTAGCGAAGCATGGACTTTAGGAATACCAGAAAGAAGGAAAATTGAAGCATTTGAAATGGGGTGCTATATAAGGATGCTGAAAATTAAGTTGACGGATAAAGTACGAAACGAACGAGTTTTGGAAATGGTGGGCGAGGAAAGAAGTTCGTGAAAGAGTCTTCCAGAAATAAGAGACAGGATGGTAGGTCATATTTTGAGACATGCAGGATTGGTTAATTTGTTAGTGGAGGGAACAGTGGAAGGTATGAACTGAAATTAGAATATATGAAGCAGATAATAGTGGACGTGGGTTGTAAGGGGTATGTTGAGATGAAAAGGCTAGTACAAGATAGGCAGGGTTGGAGGATTGTATCAAATCAGTCGAGAGAATGATGACAAAAAAAAACTGCTTTATTGGATTCTGTTCCTTCTTGCATGATAGGAGATGGCGGAGGCATGTATGAAACAATTATTCATCTCAAATCATGACATGTTTATAACCCTATTTACGCACCTGCACCTGGTAACCCTCAAATCCAAGCATGGTGGACAGAGAACGCAGCCGGTGATGTGTGTCAACGCCTAACCATCAGCTACTAGTCCACCCTTGTGCGTGACATGCGATGCGGGCTATACTACTACAGGGGCCATCCTGCAATATTGGAACATTTTCATTAAAAATTTTATAATTGATTTTCCATGAATGCAATAACAATGACCGATACCTTTACAAAAAAAATTCTGTTCTCAGATATATACGAATTGTTCTCAGATATATACGCATCTCGATACGAAAGTCGGTTTAGATTATACTAATTTTCTGTTTTTTAATTAAATTGTTCATAAAATTACAGCTATGCATACTCTTTCCCGAGATTTTTTATACATATAATTAACATCTACAATGATCCATAAGTTTTATTCTGGTGCAGATGACGTATCTTGCGAAAAGAGAAGTGATTTGCTAAGACGCCTGTTTCTTCGCTTGTATTTCTACTAGCGCATTGAACGACTTTCTTTCGTTTTCTGGTGGATAATTTTGGCGAAAACCGCACCTCGATACGTCCAACGTTCTCGAGATACGTGAAAATGTCTTCAAGTGAATTTTTAGCGGCACTGAGTGCCCAGCTGCCAGCGCGCAGATTAGAGAAATATAAGCTACAATTTAACTTCACAGGATCAGACACATACCAGTAGGCTCTCCAACCATAAAAACATTACATAACAACGCCGTAACTCAGCAACGGAGCGGCGTAGGAGAGACTGCCGCTACAGAAAGGCTACCAAATCAATTTTGATTCTAAGTTAGCCTGCGGGTCACATAATACACAGACGGAAAAAAAAATCCCAACACCAAGAAAAAATTATTGTAGAGTAATGAAATTTGGACAATGCATTTGTCAAGTTAACATGTTTAATTGATTAAATTTTCAAGATCACAGGTTAATTTAAGCTCAAGAAAATGCATTTCAAATGTGAAATACTGTTAAATTAATAGCCGGTGTAACCTCCAGAATTTTGAATGCAAGCCTGCAAACGTGAATGCATTGTGTCATACAGGTTTCGAATGTCACTTTGTGGTATGGAGTTCCATGCTTGTTGTACTTGTGCTGTCAATACTGGGACGGTCAGTGCTGGCTGTGGATGATGCTGGAGTTGTCGTCCAATGATATCCCATACGTGTTCAATTGGAGACAGATCTGGTGATCTCGCAGGCCAAGGTAACATGTCGACACTCTGTAGAGCACGTTGCGAGACAACAGCGGTATGAGGGCGAGCGTTATCCTGTTGAAAAACTCCCCCTTGAATGCTGTTCATGAATGGCAGCACTACAGGTTGAATTACCAGACTGACGTACAAATTTGCAGTCAGTGTGTTTGGTATAACCACAAGAGTGCTCCTGCTGTCATAGGAAATTGCTCCCCAGACCATGACTCCAGGTGTAGGTCCAGTGTGTCTAGGCCGCAGACAGTTTGGTTGCAGGCGTTCCCCTGGCCTCCTTCTGACCAACACTCGGCCATCACTGGCACCAAGGCAGAACCTGCTTTCATCAGAAAACACAACAGATCTCCACTCCGTCCTCTGACTTGACACCACTGGAGTCGCAAACGTCGATGGCTTGTAGTCAGTGGAATGCACGCTACAGGGCTGGAGTCATGGTCTGGGGAGCAATTTCCTATGACAGCAGGAGCACTCTTGTGGTTATACCAAACACACTGACTGCAAATTTGTACGTCAGTCTGGTAATTCAACCTGTAGTGCTGCCATTCATGAACAGCATTCAAGGGGGAGTTTTTCAACAGGATAACGCTCGCCCTCATACCGCTGTTGTCTCGCAACGTGCTCTACAGAGTGTCGACATGTTACCTTGGCCTGCGAGATCACCAGATCTGTCTCCAATTGAACACGTATGGGATATCATTGGACGACAACTCCAGCATCATCCACAGCCAGCACTGACCGTCCCAGTATTGACAGCACAAGTACAACAAGCATGGAACTCCATACCACAAAGTGACATTCGAAACCTGTATGACACAATGCATTCACGTTTGCAGGCTTGCATTCAAAATTCTGGAGGTTACACCGGCTATTAATTTAACAGTATTTCACATTTGAAATGCATTTTCTTGAGCTTAAATTAACCTGTGATCTTGAAAATTTAATCAATTAAACATGTTAACTTGACAAATGCATTGTCCAAATTTCATTACTCTACAATAATTTTTTCTTGGTGTTGGGATTTTTTTTTCCGTCTGTGTACATGCCTAAAGTTACAATAGAAATTTAAAAAAAAAAACAAAGATATAAGTAACACAGTGTAGTTAGAATCAAAAAACAAAAACCATCAATGGGACCTTTGCAGAGGTTTTTTAAAATTATAATTAAAAAAACCATCAATGAGACCTTTGAAGAGGTTTTTGAGTTAACATATTCTAGACCGCTACTATTGGCGGGTAAATTGAAATGCGCTGGCGGGCCTGAGGTTGGGCAGCTTTGCTGTACAGAACTATATTTAACACTTTTACGTAAAGACACAGCAGCCAATTTCTTGATTCGATGGCCGGTAGCATGAAGGTAATGGCTTACCGTTTGTTTGAGAGAGACATATCTATAAGATTTATCAACTCCAGACCTTATGTTGCCGGTGTCATATCAGTATCAGTCAAGGTCCAACTTTCTCCATGCATTTAAAAGACCTCACATCAAACTCAGCACCATCAATCGCAAGACACCTCGCATCCAGTTCAAGTCTCGTCTGAACAATGGCTTCTCAAGAGTTTGATCTCTCTAAAGTCAAGAATAGTAGTGAGTAATACCTGGAATATTGTTGTAATACTCGTAATTTTTTTCGCTTTTATATTAAACTAGCTGATACCCGCGAATTCGTACGCGTAGATTAAGAATTTCTTTGCCAGAATTGAATACAGAAAGCTGTTGGTAGCGAAGTATTGGTCCCAAACAACACCGAGTCGGCATAATATGACCGGAAAGCCATCACTATATCATTCTACCGTCGAACTTGTCAATTTCCAACATATTTAAAACCAGAAAAACAAACAAAGGTGAGGGGATGTGGTTGGGGGTGGGTGGGGGTGTTAACTGAGGACATCTTTATTTCAGCTTGGTCTTTTCTTCTTTCTTCAGCATCCGATTCTTGAGGTCTAATATCTTTAGCTGCTCGTGCTCCGCTAGAGCAACAAATTAGTCCTGTTTACGACCGCAAGGCATGCGAAAAAAGAAGGCAAAAAAAAAAAAAAAAAAAAAAAAAACTGGGGCCAGAAACATTTAAGGAGACACAAAGTAATAGGACAGAGAAAATCCACATCTGTACTAAATAATACGTTTTTTCTCTAAACGAAATTTATTAACAAATTATACACTAACGCAATGCGCGAGAAGCATAGCTTGAGCAAGCGACGTAACATTAAAGACTAACACACACATCCGTCTCTCTGTCACCATTCGATAAGTTCTCAAAATTTCGTGACTACAACTGATCATCTTACCGAAAAAAATGTCCTGTGCTCTCCCTACAGATTTTCTTGTCAAATTCCGTCAATATCGGCATAGGCATTTAGTCATAAGAACATAACAAAAGACAGAGACTTACTTCCGCATTTATAGTATTATTACTGCAGGTCACACACACACTGAATGCGAATCACCCCTGAGGGATCAATATAACGGAAAAAAGTGTACACCTATAACATTGCAAGACTACCTACGATTTTCCTCGCATTACGCCCCTAAATTTGTGATATCTACAGTTTAACATTCAATCCGAATAACCGACGGCCCAGGCGTGACTCTTACGATCAAAAACAATTAAAATTTTAGCCTCCACGGAGATTTGAAGCCGAGACCACGACTCAAACATTAGTAAGCAAGCGCTTTAACCACCGAGCTACCTGACCTCTACACGGAAAAAATAGTACAGAGACTTCCACATCCAACGCGTCTGTTTTTCGGCGTTCAATAATTTTTTGATATTATAAGACAACATGTGTTATTTATACAGATAAATTTCAACGAAATGTAGACAGTATTTTTCTCCTTGTTTTGAAGGATAAGTGTGCAAAGTTTCATCGAGATCGGATGAAAAATGTGGATTTGTATGAAGAACAAACAAACCAACAAACAAACATACATACATACATACATTCATTTTTATATATATAGATTATATTTCCTTTTATTGCAGATGATATACAGACTAGAGAAAAAGGGTCATAAGATCAACGCAAAGAAGACTGAAGCACTGGTTAACAGCAAGATAACATGTGAAATTAATATTAACGACACCAAGGGAACGGAGCTCACCGAAGTAGATACATTTAAATATCTGTGTGGAATAATAAGCGCAAAAGGTGGCTGCGAACCAGAGTAACCGAGTAAAAGCTGGATGGAGCAAATTTAGAAATGTTGCTGGAGTGATATATGATAAAAGGATGCCAAAAGCATGAAAGTGAAAGTGTATACGACTGTGGTAAGACCGGTTGTTCTTTATGGGTCAGAAACGTTGGATCTGCTTAGACAGAGGAAGCCCTCCTGGAGGTAACGAAAATGAGGATAATAAGGTGGCTATTGGGTATTTCTCTGAGGGACAGACTTCGAAATGAAGAGATAAGAAAAATAACTAGAGTGGCTAGTATTAGTAAAGTCATCAAGGTGGAAGATTAAGGTGGTACGATCATGCCATGAGTTGAGAAAGAGCCAATCAAGAAAGGATGGGGGATGCCTGTAGGAGGAAAGATATCCAGAGGGAGACCAAGGATAAGGTGGAAGGATCTAGTTAAGACGGACCTCGTGAACTTAGGGTACGTCCTTTAATTACGTGAGGTGTTTTTCCGGAAATTTGGACCCCCCAACCCGTGGTGAGTTTTGGCGGGACCCTCCCCCCCACTTATGGTGAGGTGAGATCTTGAGGAACACCCTCCCCTCCTTTCTGACCGACCTCGCAGTTGTTTTGGTACCTTTTTTTTAGGTCACCTGTTTTCTAGAGCGGTTATACCTCCCCCCCCCCCCCAACATCGGGATTGACCTCATTTGTAGACTTTTTTTTTTAGCTCTACTGTTCTTCAAGAAATTAAAAATATGACGTGAGATTTCCGTCAACTCCCCCGCGCCCTGGTGAGATTTGATGAGATTTAGCCGGAATCCTCCCCCCCTCCTATTTCGCCTCACGTAATTAATTGATGCCCCCTTAGGACTGGAAGAAGAGGACACTGTAGACCGGGAAAAGTGGAGGAAACTCATCAAGACGGCCGACCCCTAATGTTGCGAAAAAGGTGGCTTAGAAGAGGAAGAAGATTTGAGTGTTGTGTTCACACGATGACATGATACATAACCAAGATGACTTGAAGAATACCCCATCCTCTCAAATAATGATGACTGTGGTTGTTATGGATGTCATCTTTGCGGATGCGGATGCGGATGATCAATGCTTGACATCCTATCAAATAATGATGACTGGGGTTGTAACGGATGTCATCTTTGTGGATGTGGATGTTCAATGTTTGATATCCACGGAAGCGGATGTGTTGCGGAAGCGGATGTGTTGCGGAAGCGGATGTTTTGCGGAAGTGGAAAAATAAATTTATAATTATTTATATTTTAATATTTTCTGAAAAATAAATTTAAAATCAAAATAAGTATATATTTATGCCAAATTCTACATTTTATTCAGAAGTAACGTCTATTTTGCCTCATCTTTCAACAACAAAAATATGGGATGATTTAACAAGAGAATTAAATTATTTACATAACTACGAACGCGTCTAAAAAACAATCTTTGTCATGTGAACTTCGCGGAGTTTTCGACTCGACTAATTCAAGCGTCAAACACTAAACCACGCCACTGCACATCTTCGTTCCCGCCACCTGCCTTTCAACCGCTCTAGCGGCCCATTCACAGAACGACTTATAGGACCTACGTTCATCCGATTTTCGATAAAGAACTCTTGATGGGCCGTGAAAGGGGTTAGAGGACTACATGCAGGACGTGTTGTGTATTGGGACTCCCAAACAACCAACACAGGCCCTTGTTGTCCAACAAGCTATGACGTTGGATCATGATTGCACGAAAAATCTTGCGAGTGTGTGATAGGGACACATGGTGTGTCGCGAGAAAATTTGAGTGGAAAGGATTGCTTCAAAAATTTTGTTGGATCCCTTTTAGTAGAGTGAATGCGTGAGCGCATCCTATTGTAGTTCTACGCGGATGTCCTGTAAGTTGTACCGTGACGAAGCCGCTTCATTTTACATGCATGTTCAAACTTGTAAATTCGTCGCTTAGGTAATAACACCGTTCAGTTCATTGTTATTTTCATTGCAAGATCGCCAGGAAAAAAAAAAAAAAAAACAACCACGTTGTTAGCTAAGCGACGTTGGGCAGAATCCCGTATAAAGAGAAAAGAATAATACATATTGCAATGTAAACAAAACATCCGCTATACATCCGCAATAAATATTGCGGATGCGGAGATCCGTTGTATCCCTAATGATGACTAACTGGTATGGGTGAAAACAGAGATAATTGACGGTAAGCAATAATACTTTCAACACAAATATATATGCAAGTTTGTCTCAGCGTAATATCACTAATGAATTATTTTGTTATGTTGCAGTGTCGGAGTAATCTTCTGACAATCTAAAAGAGCAGTCGTATGCCTATGCGCACGCAGCAACAACTTGCCTCCACTGAGTTCATGCCGGCCACTAGGACAAGAGACTTGGATGCGGCGTATGTTTCAACCAGTCGCTAGACCCATGAGAACAGATGGGCCTTCTGTCCCCGTACCGTACACCAGCCGATCACGTGTGATCGCCTCTACCGTCACAGAACAGGATCCAGGTGCCTCTAACCACATACCGTAACCAGCCAACCAGGTGTAATCGCCTCTACCGTCACAGAACACGGTCCAGGTACCTCTAACCAAGTACCGTCAGCAGCCGACCACGTGTAATCGCCTCTACCGTCACAGAACAGGGTCCAGGTGCCTCTAACCACGTACCGTCAGCAGCCGACCACGTGTGACCGCATCTACCGTCACGGAACAGGGTCCAGATGCCTCTAACCACGTACCGTACACCAGCCAACCAGATGTAATCGCCTCTACCGTCACAGAACACGGTCCAGGTACCTCTAACCAAGTACCATCAGCAGCCGACCACGTGTAATCGCCTCTACCGTCACAGAACAGGGCCCAGGTGCCTCTAACCTCGTACCGTACACCAGCCGACCACGTGTGATCACCTCTACCGTCACTGAACAGGGCCCAGGTGCCTCTAACCACATACCATCACCAGCCAACCACGTGTGACCGCCTGTACCGTCACAGAACAGGGTCCAGATGCCTCTAACCACATACCGTCACCTGCCGACCACGTGTGACCACATCTACCGTCACGGAACAGGGTCCAGGTGCCTCTAACCACGTACCGTACACCAGCCAACCAGGTGTACACCAGCCAACCAGGTGTAATCGCCTCTACCGTCACAGAACACGGTCCAGGTACCTCTAACCAAGTACCGTCACATGCCGACCACGTGTAATCGCCTCTACCGTCACAGAACAGGGTCCAGGTGCCTTTAACCACGTACCGTCACCAGCCGACCACGTGTGATCGTCTCTACCGTCACTGAACAGGGCCCAGGTGCCTCTAACCACGTACCATACACCAGCCGACCACGTGTGACCGTCCTACCGTCACAGAACACGATCCAGGTGTTTCTAACCATGTACCGTACACCAGCAGCCTCCTTCATATTTTAAATTGGAATTATAACTCAGATATAAGCAGACTAACGTAATACATCGTTGGCGGTGAGTTAACGCTCTTGCTTGGTATTCTGGAGCACACGGGATCGATCCCTGGTCCGTCCATCCAGATGTCGATTTTAGACGGTTTTCAAAAATCATTCCAATCGAATGCCGGAATAGTTCCTTCAAAATAATAATAACAATAATTCCAAGGTGGAATCCTGTTTCGTTCCTCGTGCTCCATCCTCTCCCAGCACCAGTGGGATCTGTTACTATTGATATGTCTCACCGATGGTCTAAACCAGGGGTGGGAAATCCAAATGATCTTGCGGGCCACTTTGAAAATGCGTCATAACTCCACTGGCCGCAAATAAAATTATATATTGTATATTATATTAGATATATTAGATATTCCGAGATGCCCGCGCATTATGAGTTCGCAGAATATAACATAATTATTCCGCGAACTGATGACTGTAAACTCATAAATAAAACATGCAATATCTGTCATATATTTGCAAAAGTATTATTTTAAAATCAAAGTAATTTTTTCCTTATAATTTCAAAAGTTCATTTTGATATATATGGATGCACAAATAATGTATTTTTTTAAATACATTCGTTTTCACTACATTTGCAATTATAAACTAAGTACAATTTGAAAAAGTGTGATGAATCACGCGGGGCGAAAAAAATCTTCCAAGGCGGCGGCGGGTTGGCCAACCATGCTCTAAATCGAGTACGATGTTTATTTTTACTAATTTTAATTATTCAAAAAAGCTGCTCACATTTATACGTGCTTCCGAATGTGCAAATTATTTTTCGTGAGAAAACTCTCCGCTGTGGTTATTTTCTTCTGTATCTGAAATTTCTGAATCTCTCGCGGGCCGGATTGAAGCTGGTGGAGGGCCGGATCCGACCCGCGGGCCGGGGGTTGCCCATATATGGTCTAAACCGAACCAGCCTAATTCGTTGGAGCAAACAATTTATTAAAAGCTTTACGGCTCTTGTTATTGTGTTGATAATTTGGAATCGGTCCTAGTCATTGAACGCTTAATTTTTCCAACGAGCGTGGTGGATGAGCGGTAACGCACTGGCATAGCATTCGGGAGGACACGCGTTCAACGTTCGTCCGGCTATCCAGATTTGGGTTTTCCATGCTTTCCCCAAATCACTCCAGGCTAATGCCTGTATGGTTCGTTAATAAGGCCATGGCCGAATTCTTTCCTGTTCCGATTTGAAAATTGCTGTAACGCCGGCCTTACAACCAAGGACATGCAACGGGCAAACTGCTCCAAATATTCGAAGTGAATCTTTGCAGACCTACAGTTGATTAGCTAATATACTGAGTCAACAGTTTCACCACAGTTTACTAATTCAAGAAGCGAACTTTTGGACTAGGGGTGGTCCCTGACTTAGTAATGGATCTGTTTTTCTACAGGTATCTATTATTACTCCGCGTAGGGTGCGTTGCACTACTCGTTTACCCTCTTTCATGCATGTTGACATTTCAAAATTTCTTCTTCCTCATTATCCTTCTGTGATCCCACTGGGCAGACAATTTCTGCGTAGTATGTGACCTAACCAAAATTTCTTCTTCTTTATTATAATGATTAGGTTTCTCTCCTCTCTTAACCTTTACCTCCTAAACTTTTTTTTTTTTTTACTAGCAGCTTTACGCCTCGTTGTGGTAATTAGAGGCTGGAGAGGGTTGGGGACATGGAACGGGAAGGAATTCGGCCACAAAAATATTCGCCTGGATAACCGAAATCTGAATAGCCGAACGGGGATTTGAACCCGGCTTCACCTGAGATACCAGACACGAACGTTACCGCTTACCCACCACGCTCGGTAAAAACTTTCTAAATACTTTTCATCCTTCTTTTTGATTGTGCACCTCTCTCGTCCATACCAATCTACAATGCACACAAAACATTTTATAAACTCTTTCGTCTGTTAACAATCCATCTACTTTCACAAAAAATACTGCTCCATACGTCTTCCACACAGCTTCCATTCTAAGTGATTAAACTCAACGATTTGACTTGTTCCAATGTGTTGCATTACACCAGTAAAATAGTGCCATCTTCCCTCCCAACTCTAATTACTTTAGTTTTGCTAGTGTTTACTATAATTCCATATTCATTACCGAATCTTACGATACCCACCATTACCTGTTGGCTAGGGCTGTGGGGGAGCCCACTTCCAGTGGTGATAGGGTCGAGACTGTGCGTTTTTTAGATTAAGGGCTGCTGGTGAGGGGGTAAAAATAGGTAATCATAGGGATATGGAGTGTAGATCCATAGTTAGTAAAATCACTAATACTAAAGAAATAGAAGGAGCTTTCGAAACAATTACAGAGGGGGACAGATCTGGGAAGGCAAATGTTAGTGCTGAAAATATCACAAAGCCAGTGATAATAGTTTTACAGGTAAACTGTAGAAGTATAATGCACAAAGTAGTGGAGTTGAACCTCAAGTAGTTAGGGGTAGGGGTAGGGTCCTAGTTAAATGAAGGAGTATTAGAGACAATGAGGTTTTCCCCGATGGTTACAGAGTGTACCGCAGAGATAGAGGAGCAACTGGGGGAGGGGTATTCATACTGGTTAGCAAAGACTACCACAGTTCACTGGTGTTCAGAGATCATGACCATGAGTTTATTTCTGGGGAAATAAAAAAAGAAAAAGTCAGGGTATTGGCTGCTTACCGTACTGGAAAAATGAATGATAAAGATCAAGGTCTTGGGGAGAAACTAAATTCTTATTTAGAGTTCAGAAGCGGGCATGGAATAGTTATTATTGGTAGGGATTTGAACTTACCAGGTGCCAACTGGGTAGGAAATGAGATTAATAATACAAAGCAACAGAGATTTGCAAATACCTTAGTAAGGGAAGGAGGCTATACACAGGTGGTTGAGCAAAAAACAAGGGGACCAAACATGTTGGATATTTTCCTAATAAAGCCGGATGATAATCTAATCGGGTGTCAAGTAACTGAAGCAATAAGTGATTATAATGAAATTATGATGGATTTAAGGGGATTCAGTAAAACAGTAGCCAGAACTGAAGAAGGAAATAGATACAATTATAAAAAGGCACAAATCCTGGAATTGAAAAGATATTTCAGGATAAATTTTAGTAATTGGAAGAATGGCACAAGTTCTGTGGAGACAAAGTGTAAAGAATTCAAGTAAATAATGAAAAAGGGCGAAGAAATGTTTATTCCAAAACAGAGAATAAAGAGAAGTACGGAACCTTCATACTCTAACAGGGAGGTGAGGAGGTTAAAGAGATTGGTGAGACAAGAACATAACAGAGTTAAGAAACAGCAAGGCAGTGGGGAAGTCATGAAACAACTAACCAAGGAATTAATAATGTCAAAGAAACTGGAGAATATTATTGGTGCAGGGGGACCTCTGACTGATGCATCTAGAAATCTCTATAGCTTATCAGGAAACGGAGGAGAACATTTGAAAAAGGCAGAGTTATTGAGTAACTGATTCAGTGAGACCATTGGGGACAATAATTCAGGGGTTATATCTGGAAACGAGTCTATCCGCACAATTGGAGGTGAGCATATTAGAAAATTTGAAATTAAATATGAAGATATCATGAAGAAACTAAGGAATCTAGAAAAATCGTAAAGGGGGTGGTGTTACTAATATTATTACAGATGTCTTAAAGATAGTAGGATTGCACATTGTACCTTAGCTTGAAACATTATTTAAATCGTCTAGATACTTGTTGTTGACTGGAAATGTGTGATAGTAGTACTGGTTCATAAAGGAGGGGTGATAAAAAGGGTAAAAAACTACAGACCAATCAGCTTGACATCAGTGGTAGGTAAATTAATAGAGAGATTAATATGCGATCACATTAAAAGTGTTTGTGAGGAAAGTAAGTGGTTTTCAAGTCGGCAACATGGTTCAAGACAAGGATATTCATGTGAATCTGAGTTAGTAGGCTATATGCAAGATATTTCTGATGAAATGGACAGGGGAGGACAAGTTTATAGTGTAGCACTAGATCTTTAAAGGCCTTTGACAGAGTGAACCATAAAATGGTGCTAAATAAGGTAAAAACTATTGGAGTTGATAAAAAAGGCAATTTTCTGGGTAGTAGAATTCCTAAAAGGTAGAAAGCAAGAAGTCAGGGTAGGAAAAGCAGTATCAAAAAAAGTAGGAGTGAACATGGGAGTCCCACAGGGTAGTGTATTGGGACCATTTTATTTTTTATTTTAATGAATGATTGTGTTAATGGTTTACTGTCAGAAATTAGATTTTTTGCAGTTGACATAATGTTATATAAAAGTATCAAATCAATAGAAGACTGTAAACAGCTGTAGGGTGATCTAGATAGGATAACTAGCTGGGTGAGTCAACATGGGATGAAGATAAATGCAAAGAAGAGTCAGCTTATTAGGTATACAGATAAAAAGCTAAAGGTTGATTATGATTATAAAGTGGGGAAGGAGCTACTTATTGAAGACTCGAAATGTAAATACCTTGGCATAATATTTGACAGCAAACTTAACTGGGCAGGACTCATCGGACAGGTAGTAGGGATAGGGTTCAAAATCCTTCATCTGTTTGAAAGAGTGATGAGGGGATGCACTAGAAAGGAATTAGGGTACAAAACTTTGATCAGACCACTGCTGGAATATGGTGGTGTAGTTTGGGATCCACATTTTGGGTATCAGAGGAGGGCTGCCAGATTTGTCTTTGGAAATTACCGCAGATCCCAATCGGTAACTAATATGATAAAGGAGCTGGAGTGGGATTAAGTGGATGTAGAAGGAGGGGGAAGAGAGTCATGGGAGTGTACAGGGCCTATACTGGCGATGAAGCATGGAAAGATATTGGTGGGAAAATTAAGAGAGGTGCTTGGAAGGGTAAGGTTGACCATGATCACAAGCTGGCACTTGAATTCAGGCATAAGGGTGTGGGGAAATTTTCTTTCGTAGAAAAGGGTGTGAGGGACTGGAATAAATTGCCTAGAGAAGTAATGAATAACTTACCGGAAACACTGAAAGAATTTAAAGTAAACATTAGTAGAGGGTGAAAGTAGGTTGGAAGTCGAAAGGAGAAACGGAGGTTTGTAGGGAGACTGCCTCTGGAGCGGGCGCTCCATCGCAATTATATCAATTATTATTATTACTAAATCTCTTGCAGTTTTTCTTTTGACCTCACCAACACCGCAGTCATCAACATACTTGATGGTTATCTCAGATCCTTAACCACACTCTCAATTTTCGTCAACGTGTAACTAAAGTACGTTTCTTTATTTTTTCTTATTTTACTGACCACGTATCCAAACAAAGCTGACCGAAGAATTGGAATGTCATTGAATTTCAGGTCCCGAACCTAATTTTTAATGGTTTCCCGGATAAAAAAGCTGAATTCCAGAATCTTCACTGCACATATATTACTGCTGTCCCATTCGTTATTTAGACTATATACCGCGAATGGTCTGCGCTGTTAATTAGGTCTATGAACTTAAACAAATTGCAGTACCTACCGCTATAACCACAGCGTAGTAAAACAAGTTCAAACTGTGTTACTCTCGCCAATGACTGGTTAAGCACATTCATTTTATTTGATGCTTAGCACATTTCTAATAGCCGAATGTGATCTCATCCAGTGAAAAGTGAATATGATGCCGTAAATAATGCGAACAATAATTCGTCGAGTTTATGTACGGTAGGACAAAAACGACATTTCTTTTCTTTGCCCTCTCGAGCAAGTACTTGTTGCGAATGCAAAGTTTGCTTATCCTCGGGTCGACGTGTTTATTTTGTGCCGTCATTCTACAGGATGTACGACGCAGTTGCCTTGAAAGTCCAGTGCCTGCAGTCGCCGCATTTATCCGCTGGAGAGGTCCATAATGTCCACATTATTTTCAGAGACAAACGAAAACGCCGCTGGAGATCCCGTAAACTGACTTAATGGGGAGACCTCCCACGAAAAATAAAGTTTTTTCGCATCTGGGCCGTACTGCCAGTGACCACTTTTAAAGTATTTTAATCAACTGAGTTTGCAGAGTTGGGAATTCACGTAAAAATAATGTCTTTAAAAGTTACTTCCAACAGCTGATACTCGATTTTATGCATAAGGGAGAGGGAAAATTTTCTTTTGTGGATATGGGTGTCAGGTATTGGAATAAATTACCAAGAGAAGTAATTAATAATTTACCAAAACGCCGAAGGAATTGAAAATTAAAATTCGTAAATGCCAAAAGTAGATGGGAGAAGGAATTTAACACTCAAAATATATAAGATAAACATAATAAGAAAGGGTAATTAGATGAATAAGAAAATTCCCTACAGAGCATACACTCAATGGTGGTTAAATTAAATCTTGTTTTAGGCAATTTGGCCATAGCGTTGTTTTCCAAACCTAAGATTTTTTTTTTGCTTATGGCTTTACGCCTAATCGACGTCGAGGTCATTAGAGGTGGAAAAGAACCCGAGACAAGGAATGGGAAGGTATTCGGCCATGGCCTTTTGAAGGAAGCATCCCAGCATTCGCCTGGATTGATTTGGTTAAACCATGTAAAACCCAAATCTGGACGGGGATTCGAATCGACGTCCTCCCGAATGCGAGGCCAGAACGTTAACCGTTCATGCACCACGATAGGTACGGCTTGTTGACGTCATTAGAGCTGGGAGTCGATGGGGGGATGTAACTGGAAGGAATTCGGTCATAGTCTTGTGAAATAAAATTCCTGCATTATAGGGGCACCATATATAACTGAAATCTGGATCGTAGAACGGGGGCTCGAACCCTCGTCATCCAGGTTTGTATCTTAACCGCTCATCGAATAGACTGGATGTTTGGATTAATAATTCTGCACCATCACTTCCTCCACCATGTTGACTAAAGTACAATGAGGATTCTTAACTTAGCAATAATAATAAATTATAATAATAATTTATAATCAGCTAGAGTCAGATAGAGGGCGAAGTTCAGAGCAACACTAGTAACGGAGGTACAAAGTGAACTATTTCAGTGGTTTAACTGTAGTTTTTAGTCCATGTATTGTAGCATCACAGAATCAACACCACGCAGGTGATACTGTATGGACGCGTGTGTAATGCCAGCAACGTAAAACCGCCGGCAGATCAATATTTGTACTTTAACGTTAGCAGACATCACGGCACCGGCAGAGCATTAATAATAACG
Organism: Vandiemenella viatica; assembly: GCA_031002005.1. NCBI lineage: Eukaryota > Metazoa > Arthropoda > Insecta > Orthoptera > Morabidae > Vandiemenella > Vandiemenella viatica. The sequence goes on from CM061921.1 coordinate 33,879,233, forward strand.
TCAATAATCTAGGCCGAAGTCAAACAAAGCAACTCTAATGCTGTAGGCTCTCAACCAACGAGTTGTGACACTGGGGTAGTATCTCAATCGAAAACAACGTCTATGGATTTTTTTGTGCGTCAATACGTACAGTACATCTGTGACAAGGGAATTGCATGTTGCTTATGATTTTGCGGTTGTTCGAATACTAATTGAAGGTAGACAACCTGCGCACTTATAAAAATTACCGCTTATATTAATACCTGACAGAACCGGGGGTTGCGGCAACTACTTTTCAGCTAAGCATTAGTACATAGAATGAAAGTTTTCAGCTTTTTTTCTGGATTGGGTGTCTACAGATTCACTATCCGATAGAATACAACAAGACCAACTGAGGATACGATCTTAAAGGCGTCAAAGTATTAGGAGTACTGTATACATTCGGAATGATTTTAGTAATATCCTTATTTCACGAGTTTTCTATAAGTCAGTGCCCCACTTTTCGCATACCAAACACCACAATTCCCTATATTTTCACTGATTTTATGTTAATTCTTTCATCTGAATATCTCAACTGATTTGTTTTACCATTATTCCCTATGTTTTTTCCTCTGTGCCGTTTATCTTTTGATTGCGATTCCAGAACTTTCCTGGGCTATTGCTCTTGTGAATTAATCTGACATATCCAGAAGTCAACTGATCTCTCTTTTCTCAATTACTGTTCGATTCAGATACATTCTTATCTCCATTTGTTCTTTTGGTATGTACTGTAAAGTGGATTCTCTAGTTTCCCTCGTATAAAACCCATTTTAATTGCGTTCAATCTGTTTCGATCCTTTTCTTAAATTCCCAGGTTTTTGAAGTGTGAAGGAATATACGTTGAATGTTATATCATTTCCTTTTTCTTCTTATTTAGATCCAAGGAACGGAATAAGCTACGTTCTTTCTCTAGTTTGCAGTTTTTGATAGTATAACTTTCCTTGTTGTACCCTTCCGTATATTTCTGCACCAAAATTTTAGAATCATTTGTCCCCTAAACTCTACGAAAGGCATTGATTCATCGATTAAAAGTAAAAGAGTTTCGTGAATTTTTTCTCCCGTTATTAATATATAAAAATTTAGGAGAAACTATATAGTTGTATAAAAATCGATAACTAATGGATCCTTACTGGCCTAATTTGTACCTGAAATCGTATTATGCAAATACAGAAAACGCATGGATGTCAGTAGGCATTCAGAAATCACCCTTCTTAAGCTCCCAAAACAAAAGCAAATAATTAATCAAACATACATAACGGTTGTGATTACGTATTGCGTTTATCAACCTTGGACGTTGCTGTACACTCGGATCTTCTACTTGATTCACTGTTCCTATAAAAGCAAGATATATTCTTTAAAGTAATAAATGCTACACAGAGTTCAATGACCATTAGCCTTGATTAGCACATACTAAATGTGAGCTGCATAAGCTCTTAAGCAGTGCCAAGGTCAGCTTAGAAAATGTTCTCAGTCATGTTTATATCGTGGCATTGAGATTTCATTCTCACATCAAATGGTATTATTTTAAGTCCAGTTTTATATGAGACTGTTGGAATATATATGTCATTCAAACGTTCGAATTGATGATAACATAACTACGATATATATATAATCTAAAAAATAAGTTCTAAAACAGTGCTACATACATACCATATTGCTGAATATAGCTAACATCTCCTCCGAAGGAAATGTGTGTCATATAGCTGCGAAACACTGTTCTGCAAACGTTATGAAATCTTTCCGAGTAGTCACTAGGTGTCTTCTTATGGATCTCTTCCAGGAAACTGTATTTGCACGTGGTGCCAAGTATAGTATGTCTTAAAAGCATGCTGGGAATAAGGACGCAATAAACGAAAAGGACATTGAGGACTCTACACAGAGAGCAATGCTGGCGACAATCGTTAACCTAGTAACTGTTTTATATCACTAATTGCTTTAGAACAGTGTTTCTAGTAAGTAATACACTATCAGATACAATCTGAGATTTCGTGGCAATTTAATTGTGTGAAGTTATTGCGGCAGTATGAGAAGGAAACCGGGCATCTCCTTTATAAGCAACCGCCAAAACAATAACACGGAAACTACGGAAAATCAAAATACAAATAACTAGAAAGGTATTCGAGTCCTCTTGAATGTCCGTATGCCGATTTAGATGTTGCGACATATGCCTCAGTGTTTATGACATTTATAATAACTTTAACTGTTGTAGGTTTTATGCCGATATATCGGACGTCTTTTTTTATTTATTGGAAAGTGAAACAAAGTGTTTATTGAAATAGTGAAATAACTGACGTGGCGATGTTGTGCTGGGTTGCATTCTCACAGTTAACATGTCACTTTTCAGTTTCGCGTGGCCTTTAATCCTAATCAGATACAAATATAAATAAGAGTAAATTCTGACGCAAGAAGTAAAAATACGTAACCAATCCTAAGACGACTATCGTGTTACATATTTTTGATTAGCCTTCATGAGTTTCCATCAGTTAACATTTTCAGAAGAAACGGCTGACCGCGATTGATACCCAGACACTAAAATTGATGCCAATTCCTCGTGAATTAATACAAAATAATCTTATTCACAGATCAGGCAAAGAAAAATGGGTATGAAGCATATTTCTTAAAATTTAAACTCCTTACAAGAAAGAGTTATGATGTTTGAAATCTTTACTCGAAATATTTCACAGAAACAAATAATTAAGTAGGGTTCTTCTTCTTCCCATTCAAGGATTAGGCCTGTTGACCTGTTCCGGCTTCAGGAACTATTTCCATCTTTAGAATCTCATTTGATTTAACTGCATCCTATTTGCAGATCCATATTTCGGAAGAATCCCAAAATTTTACAGTATTTTCATACAGCGGTAGGAGTTACCAGTCCCGAATGTTGTCTTTTTGGTTGAACAGAGCTATGGCTACGTTAATAAGGTTCTAGGAAAGCCATTGTTAAGCCAACTATGTCCTAATGTTGGTGATATACTGATTTCGATTAAGAAAACTGAAAAAAATATGAAGCAGGTTTTGGATGCCCTTCACGGAAGGAGACGTGATAGTCAAATTGGAGTAGAGCGTTTTCCTGCACGGCAATGTCGATTTCTTGGGACCCATCCCCCGAAGGTATTTTCCATTGCGAAAAATGATTGGCGGCATCAAAGGGTTTCCGATTACTCAGAACAAAAAGCAGCTAAAAAGTTTTTAGGGATTATGTGGGTTTTATAGGAAGTTCTTTCGAAACCAGGCTCTTAGTAGTACTCACTAAGGAGGGAAAATAGAAGCTTCTACCTAAGGGGCTTCTGAAGTATGTATCCCAAAATGCGGAAATGTGCTGGGGGTGTACAACGTTGATACTCAAAAGCCGCTCTAATCCTTTCAGGCCGTTGGGTGCAATAATAAGTCACCTTTGAAATGGTTTTGACGGGATATTATGCGTGTTCTAATCATCAGTATTTATTGCTGATCAACGGGAATTTCCCGTGTGTAAAGGATGTTAGACCACTGTGAGTATGAGTATTCATGAAAGGTGTCTTACTGGATAAAAATGTAAATTTGTACCAATAATAAGGAAAGATCGTTAAGTGAACAAGTCTGACTACGGACAGAAAGGAAGCATTTATTAAAGTGATATTGGACACTAAGGTCCTTAGAGATGATGGAGCATTTTTGGTCGATTATTCCTGTTTCTGTTGTGATGTCACTAATTCCAGTTTACGATAGTATATATATGGTTAACAGGCACGATAGACACCTCAATATGTTCTGTGATTGAATAGCCTGGAAACGTTCATACTTTGTATTTTTCATTTTGAACATAATTTGTCTTATAAAGATTTTGGTCAAATAAGTATATTGTAAGCTCCTGAAATTCGGCATGACGCGAGGTCGAATCCCTGTTAAGCCAACCAGATTTCGGTTTTCCAAGGATTCTTAAAATCACTGCAGGCAAATGCCGGAATGGTTCCTTCAAAAAGACCATGACGGAATTCCTTCCCTTCCTTGATCCAAGTCCTTTCCCGTCTCTAATGACCTCGATACTGACAAGACATAAAACCAAAAGGAAACAAAACAGTCATTAAATAATGTTCTTCAAACATATTTTTTAAAAAACCTGCTATGTTAGACCAAAGAAAATTGCTAACAAAACAGTGGTCTACATAACTGTACATTGTTTTAGGGTAGACCTATTTAAAGATATTTAGGGTTAGGTTAAGTTATCACGACAGAGGTGGAATATGCCACAAATTTAAACACTATTACTTGGCAGTCGATCTATACTTCAGATTCATCTGCCCAACACTTCTCTCCTTTCTAGTATTAGTTATTCACCATGTTCAAAGATTCATTATCACTTTTCTAATTTTCAGTACTGTATTAGGAAATTTGTATAACGTGCCGAATTTGTTGCAAAAATGGCACCTTCAGAAATTATCTGGCGTGGTTACAGTGAAATTTCAGTAAAACTTGAATGCACAGGCTTAAAAACTGAACAAATTTTGAAGTAATAAACAATTTCTTGTTTTAATTTCAGAAGATTAAAATAAATCTCCAAGAAAGGCCAGTCTACTGTGTTGGCACCCAAATCTCTCCCCTTATCATGTCACACAATCTCCATTGTTATATTTGATTGAAATTATTATTATTAGTTTAAATACGGATGGGGCTAACGCTACGGTGGCAATTTCCCTAGTCATCTAATTACCCCTCTTTATATTATATTTTTAACATTTCATTTTATAATTGGAGAGTTAAATTACTCCCCCATTTACTTTTACAATTTACAAATTTTAATTTTTAAATTCATTTTTGGTAAATTATTCATCACTTCACTTGGTAATTTGTTCCAATCCCTGTTAGCCTTATCAACAAAAAACAAAATTTTCCCACTCCTTTATGCATGAAATCGAGCGCCAGCTTGTGGTCATGGTCGCCTTTCTCCTTCTTTGCACTATTCCTAATTCTTTGACCAATATCCCTCCAAGCCCCATCACCAACATACGCCCTGTACATTCCCAGCACTCTCTTCAACGTCCTCCTTTCCCCAATGACTCCAAATCCAGCTCCTTTATCATATCAATTTCTGACTGGGTCCTGCGATAATTTCCACAAATAAATCTAGCTGCTCTTCTTCGCACACTCCCCAACTCCTGTATTTGATAACCAAAATGTTGGTCCCAAACTACACCACCATATTCAACCAATGGTCTGACGAAAGTTTTGTAAGCCAATTACCTCAACCTCTCCAGCAAATGTAGGATTTTGGAATCTTTTCCTACCACCTGCCCAATGTGCTCTGCCCAGTTGGGGTTTTAATCAAACGTTACACTTCAAGCCTTCAACAAGCAATTCTGAGCCAACCCTATAATCATAATTAACCTTTAGTTTTGTTATCTGTCTACATAATAAGCTGACTCTTTTTGGAATTTATCTTCATTCCATGTTGATCTACTCATTTGTATATTCTATCCTGGTCATCCTGCAGCTGTTCAGTCTTCACCTGTTTTGATCCTATTGTATACAATTATATCATCTGCAACATACCTAGATTCTGACCGTAACCCATCAACACAGTCATTCATTATAATAATGAACAGCAACGGTCCCAATATACTATCCTGTGGCACTCCCATATTTACTTCCACATAATGTATTTCCTACTCTAACACTATGTTTTCTGGCTATAAAGAATTCCTCTAAACAGCAAGTAACTTTTTCATCCAATCCAATAGATTTCAGTTTATTTAAAGCTATTTAATGGCTCACACTGTCAAATGCCTTAGAAAGATCTAGTGCCACACTATCAACTTGACCATTCTCGATGACGCACGCGAAATTTCTACAGTTACTTTCGAATGATTTGAAAACCTAATTGAGACAACGACACTGTTGTGTGGTATCTGTGAGCAAATCAAAATATGAGGAATCTCCTATTTTAATTTAAAACAAATATAGGTTTTTCTATCAAACCGCAATCCCCAAATAAATATATCTCCCTTTTAAACCTGTATAGTGTGGAATTAATATGAAATTTGTTTCTTGGTGGAGTGCAGTTGTTGTTGGTTGCCCGTGGCGACCGCCGAGCTTATCACACGTATCTTTTTGACGTGCGGAGTTGTCGTGACACTAGGGCGTTAAGATTAGTCCAGCCCGCTGTCGGTACGATCGAAACTCATTTGTCGGAGCTATTCACGTCATACGTGGACACTCTCAAACGCGGGTAGCAATTTGCGAATACGCCTCGATCCCCTAATAAGCCATTACGTACAATGTAATGTAACGTCCTAAATGTATTGTGTATTTTATTAGTAGCCAAATAAAAGCGAACCTCGAATAACATAATAAAGAGAAGGGACCAGGGAGGATAATAAGTCATGCCTATTTTTCAGCTAATGGAAAATGTAAATATTTGGTTTACTGTGGAAAAACTGACTAACAGAGACGAAGTTTTGATAAACGTGTAACATTTTACTGTTAATAAGTCAGCCGCATATATAGTAATTTCCTCTATTATATCAGCATTTCTCGACCTTTATCATCCTGAGTATCAGTAAATTCACAAAAATAATGCTGCTTACGAGTAACTATATGGGCCTAATTTTATACCTATGTAAATGTGATTAACATCTGCGACATATTGTATTGTAGCATTATAACATAATAAATCATTTTTCGATTCCTACGGAAACATAGTTTTGAAACTAGAAGTAAACTATTTAAAGTTATTTACAGATTTTTCATACTCTTAATATTTAATAATCAAATAATAATAACAATATCTCCTTGTGGCTGTAATGACCTGGGTTTCGTTTGGGTGCGTATTCCGCCCCTGTCGTAGCCGCATTAGCCTAACCTGACAATCCTACCGGTTACAGGGGACCTCCAGTTTAGGTCGTGGTCACAGTGGATTCATACTATGACGACTTATAACTCTTGCGAAAATTTCGTGCTCGCTCGTCAGTGAGGTTGTGGTCATAAGTAGATGCAATACACCGGAGTGATCTCGTACCCCGGACCAAAACACCTAATTAATGCTAATTGATTTTAATTAAGGCTAATTGATTTTAATTAAGTCTAATTGATTTTAATTAAGGCTAATTGATTTTAATTAATGTTAATTGATTTTAATTAATTTTAATTGGTGGCTAATTGATTTTAATTAATTTTAATTGATTTTAATTGAGGCTAATTGATTTTAATTGATTTGCGGAGGGGGGAGCCTTAATTGATTTTAATTAATGCTAATTGACTCACGCCTTGGAGCGGAGGGGAGCCGAGGAACTAGGGTCGCTCCCCACGCAGCTGCAGGATGCGGGTCCGTAATTGAATGCGCCACACCCGGAAGCCATCAATTATCGCACCCCACGCAGCTGCAGGATGCGGGTTCGTAATTGAATGCGCACAGCTGCGCCACACCCGAATTATCGCTCCCCACGCAGCTGCAGGATGCGGGTCCGTAATTGAATGCGCCACACCCGGAAGCCATCAATTATCGCTCCCCACGCAGCTGCAGGATGCGGGTCCGTAATTGAATGAGCACAGCTGCACCACACTCGAATTATCGCTCCCCACGCAGCTGCAGGATGCGGGTTCGTAATTGAATGCGCACAGCTGCGCCACTACATTCATCATCGTGGGCGCAGTCTTCCCACACCAATTCTCCATGGCTCCAGACGCGTGTATAAATAGGGCTGAGACCCCCCTTCTGCCATCCAGTCTTCTCTGAGTCGTCGAGCTGAAAACTTCAATCATCGCAATGTCTTCTGAGGATCTTAGCTTATTCAGCGATATTGGTAAGTAAATTATTGTTATTTAACTTGTTTTTTCTGGCTGTTTTAAATTCTTTCACATATACTGATGAGCTTTTTTTTTCTGCTTCAGACATTGATGAAATTCTCGCTGAGGATGATTTCGGTAATGATAATATTTTTTTAACGTAACTATATTTATGAAAATGTATACTGCTGAAGCAGTAGTCTATATTATTTATTTGTTCGCAGGTGATTTGGATATTTCCTGCAGCGACCTTTTTTATTTCAGTACGTATTTATCTATAGATTATTTTTCCCCATGTCTTTATAACTATTGCTAATACATTATTTTTTTTCTTTTTCAGATGAACCATCACGCCCAGAGAAGCGTAAGGGTAATTCTTCTCAGGAATTAAGTAGCCCAAAAAGAGCTTGTGATTGCTCACAATGGAGCATGCTCCCAAATATTGACGTGGATGTGCCGCAGAGCATGTCACCACCACATAGCAAGCCGCCAACTCCGCCACCACAATGGGTTCTTCCACAACCACCAGCACACTGGAATATCGGTAAGTCCAGTACATCAGTAATTTGCCTATATTATTTTATGCTTACAAAATTATGTTTTTCGTGATACTAAAATATTTTTCTTCTTTTTTATGTTTCAGAGGGAGCGGTCGGACACCCAGCCAACGAGGCAGTTCCGCCACCAATATGGAGACCGTGGGAGACGTCGGAACCTAGCCGACCGCCCGCCACAGCAGCAGCAGCCGGGCCCCCCAGCCGCCAGTCCGCCGACCCATCGCCGGGGCCCAGCCGACCATCGCCCGGGTCCAGCCACCACTTCAACAGCCCATCGCCAGGACCCAGCCGCCACTTCAACAACCCATCGCCCGGCTCCAGCCGTCAGTACGCCGGTCCATCGGCCGGGTCAAGCCGACAGTATGCCGATCCTTCGCCCGGCTCCAGCCGGCAGTATGCTGGTGCAGGGGCAGCCTTATGCAGTCATGATCATGCAGCAACGATGGGTGAGTCAGCAGTATCGCGATTAGTCCTTGAAGACAGGCTTAGTGCATTTAAAAATAGAATTTATTCCGGGACAATTTCAAATTCTCAAAATTTCATTGATCCATTGAATTTCATTGATGCTTGCTTTAAACTTGTTGCCGGTAAAGTTCGCGAAATTGTGGATAATCGGTCCTCCCCATCTGTAAAGGTGCAGGTTGGACTGATTAACACATATAAAATACAGAAGGAAATGATTTTAGAAACCGCTCGTAATGTGCTTTTTAACTAAAATGCGTGAGGTCACAACCAGCACTTGCCTGTCGGATTGGTATGAAAATATGTGAAGTCGGAGCTCAGAGTAAAATTGTGTGAATTTCAAGAAAGGACAAGTGGCAAAACTCTCGATAGAATAGAATCCCTCGACATTAGCATTTCTAATTTTCAACCTTTCTATCGTGGGTCTTTCCTATGTTGCTCTGCCACTTGATATCTGTAGAAAGAAGGCCGTCATCAATGTTGAAAACAAAAATGACGAGTTGTGCTTTCTATGGACAATTCTTGCATATCACGTAAAGGCGCTTAAAAAAAATGGTGACAGGGTTAGCACCTACAAGAAAGTACGTTCACTCTACCCCCTCGATTTTTCAGGTATTGAGTTTCCGGTAAAACTCTCTGACATTTCTAAATTTGAGAGGCAAAATCCAGACTATTCAGTAAATGTTTTCGGTCTGGATGAAGTTAAAGGTAAACATGTAGTTTCCGGGGCCCTCCATCACACAGCAGACAAACGCGTTTACCACATAAACATGTTGATGATTACCGACGGCAGTGGGAAAAAATTCCATTACTGTTGGATTCACAACTTGTCGGCGTTAGTCAGTTCTTCTTTAACTAATTATGAGCATGCTATTTTATTTGTGACAGATGTCTGCAACATTTTGGACACAAAGATCTCCTGGACCGCCACGAGATTGACTGTGCAAGGGTTTGATCCTGTAAGAGTGGATTACCCGGCGACGACGATAAAACCTTAAAGTTTAAGGATTTTGTGCACCAACAGCGTGTACCCGTCGTCGTTTACCGCGACTTTGAAAGTTTATTGCTACCTTATGATTCTTGCAGTCCCCCACCCAACGCCTCTCACACTACTTTAGTCCAGAAACATATCCCTTTCGCTGCCGCATACCAGGTCGTTTGTCCACGCGTTCCTAGTCTGTCGCGTTTCAACTCCTTCAGGGGGAAAAAATCCCGAAAATTGGCTTGTTGATGAACTCGTCAAACTTGCCAAGAAAGTTGATAAAATTTACAAGAGGTGCATTCCTCTTGTAATGACAGATGAGCAAGAAGCAAAGTTTGCTGATGGCTACGGTATGCCACATCTGCGAGAAAGACTTTGAACCGGGGACCGTCAAGGTCCGCGATCATTGTCATATCACGGGTGAATTTAGGGGGGCTGCACATAATGATTGCAATTTGCAGTATAAGACTAAAAAGTACATACCCATTTTCTTTCACAATCTTTCCGGGTATGATGCTCATTTCATTGTAATGGCATTATCAAAACTTGATTCCGAAGGAATGGACGTGCTTCCCATCAACACAGAACGTTATATTTCTTTTTCGAAAAAGATTGAGTACACTTCAATCACGTTAAGGTTTCTGGACTCATACGGTTCATGCAGCTCCCATTAGACAAACTGGTTGGAACCCTTGAGGACGACGACATGGGCATTACTAGTGCTCATTTCACCGACCCCGAGAAGTTCAATTAGTTAAACGGAAAGGTGTCTTCCCTTACGAATACATGGATTCGTGGGATAAGCTCACCGAGGCCACGCTTCCTCCAAAATCAAAATTCTACAGTTCGTTGTCGGAGTCACACATTTCTGATGAAGATTACGAACACGCGACAAAGGTGTGGCGGACCTTCCAGATCAAGACTTTGGGCGAATATGCAAGTCTGTACATGGACACAGATGTGCGGTTACTTGCAGATCTGTTTGAGAAATTTAGGAGTGTATGTTTGGGGAAGTACACCCTGGACCCCGCCCACTATTTCACATCCCCAGGCCTTTCGTGGCAGGCTATGTTAAGGAGCACGCGTGTCGAACTGGACCTTCTGACGGATATCGACATGCTGCTCTTTTTCGAACGAGGTATTCGCGGAGGTATTTGCCAGTGCGTCCACAGGTATGCGAAGGCAAAATAACCGGTACATGCCGGAGTACAACCGCGAGGCGTCTGAAGATTTTATAATGTACTTCGACGTAACAATCTTTACGGCTGGGCCTGTCGAGTATCTACCCTCTGGTGGTTTTAATGGGTTTTCGGCTAAAGAGATTGCTAGCATAGATTTCATGAGCGTTGCAGCTGACTCACCTAGGGGGTTCGTATTGGAGGTAGACCTTACGATTCCTCAGGATAAACACGACGTTTTAGCAGACCTACCGCCATGTCCAGACCACAAAGCCCCAGAAGGTTCTACCCTACCCAAGCTGATGACCACACTGGAGAACAAGGTACGGTATGTTCTCCATTACCGAGTCCTCCAGCAATGTGTAGGCTTGGGGCTGCAGGTGACCGAAATACACCGGGTAATATCTTTCAATCAGTCACCGTGGTTGAAAGAATACATATCTCTCAATACGTGTTCTCGCCGTGACGCCAAAACAGATTTCGAGAGAGATTTTTACAAACTGATGAACAATTCAATTTTCGGCAAGACTATGGAGAACATTCGAAAACACCGCGACGTGAAATTGTGTACAGCATGGGTGGGCCGCCGCGGTGCCCGCAAACACATAGCTTCACCACACTTTAAGCAAGTAACAGTTTTCAACAAGAACTTTGTGGCCGTGGAGATGGCGAAAGCTAGGATAGTTTTTAATAAACCCGTGTATGTCGGAATGTGCATTCTTGACCTGTCTAAACTGAGGATGTACAGATTTCATTATGAATTTGCCATTCCTCAGTTTAGAAGCCCTAAATTGCTATATATGGATACAGACAGCTTCATCTACTTGGTGCGGAACTGCGATCCATATGAAGTGATGCGACGCAACGGGGAGGAGTTCGACACGTCTGGGTATAGCACCGGCAACCGTTATGGGATAGAATCCCACAATGAAAAGGTTGTCGGTGTTATGAAGGACGAAGCGAATGGCACCCTGATTGCGGAGTTTGCGGGGTTAAGGGCAAAAATGTATGCATTCCGGCTCGAGACAGACCAGACCTCTAGACGGGCTAAAGGTTTGGCTGGCTCAGTCACTAGAAAGCTGCAGATGGAGGATTACATAAATTGCCTCCATGGCGAAACACCCAGGTACCATCTGCAGCAAAGGATCACATCAACCCTTCATGTTGTAAATACTGCTCAAATATCCAAACTGGGTCTGTCTAGAACGGACGATAAGCGGTATATTTTCCCCGACGGGATAGAGACCCTCCCGTGGGGGCACAAGTCTGTAAATAATGTGTGAATGTTTTGTAAATATACCGTTTATCCGTGTTTCTAGTTTGTAAATATGTATCAATTTTGTAAATATGTAGATAAGTTAGGACTCTGTAAAATCTCAGTTTATCAAGTTAGGACGCTGCATAAAATATAAATTGGCTGCTGGGGGAGTGCTGCTGAATTGCTTTGTATGACATTTTGTTTGCTGAGCCGTATGCTCATTTGCATTATATTAACGTAATCGGGGAAAAAAAAAAAACATTGTAAAATAGACTAAGTGTACAGAAGAAATGCTGTACATAGATAGACTAAGTGTACAGAAGAAATGCTGTACGTAGATTGTAAGGTTGCTGAGCTGTATGCTCATTTGCATTATATTAACGTAATTGAAGAAAAAAAAAATTGTAAAATAGACTAAGTGTACACAAGAAATTATTGCTGTACATAGACTGTAAGTTTGCTGAGCTACATGCTCACTTGCTTTATATTAACGTAATCGGAAAAAAAATTTGTAAAATAGGCTAAGTGTACAGAAGTAATGCTGTACATAGATTGTAAGTTTGCTGAGCTGTATGCTCATTTGCATTATATTAACGTAATTGAAGAAAAAAAAAACACAATTGTTAGAAAAAATAAGTTTATTTATTAAGGAAAAAAATGTATTTTACATTTTAAATAAATCTTTTTTATGAATCCACGTGTTATGTGATTTATCAAAACCCAACCACTTCACCAAGATCATATTTTTCCTTCTCTTTATCACTCGTTCAACCAAAAAAAAAAAATTTTAAAAAAATGTACTTGTAAGTTTTGTTAGTTGTAATTCTTGCTGGTAAAATGCTCCTGCAATATCTTTACCCTGATAGTCTTTAAGCAAATAAGTTACAGGATTTGTTAATTTCACTTTACTGATGGTAAACACTTCCGTTGACCATTCTATGATCCTCGGTGGTCTCTCGTTCAGGAGGATACCGGTGTGAATCCCCAATTCTGTTGTGTCATAATTATGAAAACCGACCAGTCAGAGAAAAAGAACAAAGTATCGAGCATTACAGGGAGCAAGAGAGAAGCATAATTTCATGAAAAAATATTCAGTTTCAGTAAGAAGCATGAAAATCTCATAAATTCCCTTAAATTTCATGAAAATCGGTAAAAAAAAGATTAAAATATGTAAAATATTACCAAAATTACGTAATTTCCTTCCAAAACAAGATGTCGTTGGTTGACATGACAATTACACCTGCGTGCACCACAGAGTGCAGTGCCCAACTATATGATGTGTTTTCATTTCTACAACTGGCTACAGAAAAGTGTCATATATGTACAAAAAAAAATATATGTTTCGGATGTAGCGACATTTCCCAGACAAACCTGCACGGCCCCTCCAACACACACATCACATTACCGTCAGGGAGTGCAAAGGATGAAAACTACAGATGTTATCGATCAAAGGAGCAAAAGTTAGGAAAACTATGTGATAAGTATTCACAATGCATACAATCTTCCAATCATGATAGGGTGAGCAAAGGATGAAAGCAAACTATGTGTGCATCACAGAACTCAATGCGATCAAAGGTGCTGACATAACGTATCAGACACATTAACGCACACACAAGTCTTCACAAAAACCACTATCATGAAGGTGGAATAAGTTAGCGTAACTTCAGGTTAATTCTTATTTTCCATAAATTCAGAGTGTATGTGAAGCGATAATAAGGGTGGGATGCACTAGAGGTGGATGCACGTCAAATATAGGAAAATATTGGTTAAAAAATTATGGCACTTTCTGAGACAGAACTTATGTTGAGGTCTGGTTAATACAGAATGTTAAAGTGTTTGTTATAGTTGGTTAGAGTAAATTCAGGTTAGGTTATTTCAACTCACCTTCTCATGGTGCCACTGATACATGGAAATCCAAAAAAAAAAAACTGTTTGCTGAGGAGGCTTGGGCCCCACAGTAAGCAGCTGCTGCGTAGAAAAATACAAACGCGTCGCGCAAAATACCGGTCTTCTTAGGTCGCGCAAAATACCGGTCTTCTTAGGCCGCGCAAAATACCTCTCCCCAATAAATATGGAGTGAGGTCATACGACATTGTTGATGGTTACCCGTCCGTCGGATGTGGATATATAGGTTGGCGGCTCGCTTGGGGTCTTATTTGCAAGAGACGGGAACGGGCCTTCATCATGCAGTCTTTGAATGCCCTAGATAAGCTCGACAGGCTGTGGTATGGAATCCTGTAAGTAAGTGTTGGGTAGGACGCCGGTTTGAGTCCCCGTCGAGCCATCTAGATTTGGGTTTTCCATGGTTTCCCCAAATCAATCCAGGCGAATGCCGGGATGCTTCCTACAAAAGGCCATGGCCGAATTTCTTCCCGTTTCTTTTCCCCGATCCCATCCCGCTTCTAATGACCTCAACGCCGACGAGGCGTAAAGCCATCAGTAAAAAAAAGTAATGTGATGTCTCTAGAATCTAATACATAATATACTTGTACTACTGATTGGATTCATAACAGGAAGTTGGTGGAAATTTGGTCTTAATATCGAGTGAAAATTTACTGAAAAAAATAATATTGAAGTGGAGGATATAGGTTAAGCATAACATGTATCATTAAAGTATAACTAACATGTTAATCTATATCTTCTGTCAGCAATTTCTTCTATGAGTGGTCTCTAAATTGATTTGAATCTCGTTTTGCCGTAGGTCGCAGACTTTTCTTGTTGATAGAAAAGGTTCTGTCCTGCTCAGTTTTATGTAACTATTTTCAATAAATTACGCGCTTTTTTAATGCCCTGTAAAGCTTCTTTCTGTTGTGCTGCACTGATTACACATGTTTCTCATGAAGATTGAAGTTCTTTTCATACGCATACCAACTAACTTTCGGGTTGTGGGCAGCGGATCGAGTGGCGTTCCGCACGTTTAATCAAGAAAAATCTTGCGTTCTCAAAGGTAATGAACCCGGGACTCCCGGAACACAGTCAATTGCTCTTCAACTACCCTCCTCCATACTTAGCCAAATTTTATATATATATATAATGGTCCTAAAAACATTTTTTGTGAATAGGAATACAAGGTTTTTAAGTTTTGTGTATAATTGATTCTATGCAGGCTGAATCTTTTAAAGACTGTATCCACTTACACAGAACTCCTGAACACATACAAATGATAGCGTGTAACAATGTGATGTGTTATTTTCAAAATTCGAATCCCCGTCCGGACATCCAGACTCGGGTTTTCCATAGTTTCCCCAAATCACTCCAGGAGTTTCATTCAAAATGCCATGGCAGAATTCCTTCGTATTCCTGGCCCTCAGTCCTTTGCCGTCTCTAATGATCTCGACGAGGCACAAAACCAAAAAAAAATTTCGGCGTTTTGCGTGGTGTGAGCGACGTATCAATTTGCATTAACTGATGCAGTGCTGAACTAAAGGAACTACTTCAGGTCATATGGCTCAAGTATTTATTACCCCAGAAGTTACATCTGATTAAACATGCTTACGTATTTCTTGAGAGAGTTGCATTGCAATGTCATGTGGAAAAATACGTCTGAAGTGTTGAAGATACACTTGAGAGCTTTCGAAATATTGCCAAGTCACATATGCAGTAAGTGCCAGCTGACATCCATACATTCGCGTGAAACAACTTATGTATTAATTCATTATAAGAGGCAAAGGCCCTATTTCACAGCACTTTGTAGCATGTTAGTGCACAAATAATCATGAATTTAATTTAGGCAGTTGTGATGTCAAAAGTAGCTAGAACTATTTCGATTTCAGCATCTTCCTTGTTTGCTTATTGTTTTGATTGGTGGGGAAACAGTCCTCTGAATTGTTCTTACATCTTACTATTCTCAGCATGGACACAAGAGGTACAGTCACAGGACGATGGTATAACATGAGAAGATTCTGGAGAGCGGAATTCGCGCTGAATGAGTCAGATATTTTGGTCATGGTCGCCACGGGTTATTGCAGTCTTTTGATTACGGGAGTGCGAGAGAAATCAGAACATAATTTTTGTAGGGCGTTTTTCAAACTTAAATCCGATTCTTGATAGACGTCTATTACACAGAAGATCAAGTTCCTCATAACTCTCAGAACTTTCAACCTGCATTAATGGGTCAGAGAGATAAATGTTCCACCACCTACCTGATAACTCCAAAAGAGTATGATCAACAGGTGCAGGCTGTCGGTGAGTGATCAAGGTTATTATACTGTTTATTGATTTCAATCACAGTTCTGATACTCAGATGAAAGAATACTTACCTTCATATTTTTGCTATGGCTTTACGCTTTGTCAACGTCGTGGTTACTATAGCCGGGAGAGGATAGGGACAAGACACGGGAAGGAATTCGGTCATAGCGTTTTGGAGGGACCATTCCGGCATTCACCAGGAGTGATTTGGGGAAACCATGCAACACCGAAATCTGTATGTCCGGTCAGGGGATTTAACCCGCATCCTCTGTTGTTGTTCAACAGTGATTATGTCGGAAACCAGTTCGCCTGTTTGGAGCCACGTGCAGATGGAAAGAATCTACTTTATTCCTCAACTGATAGTGGCTACGCAAATCTACCATATATAGTGCACCTCACTGACGAATGACAAAACAGTACACTGAAGGTATTTTTTTGTTATGCTGTAAGTCTTTTATATTTGGTGGTTGCTTACTTATTTTCGTAGTTCATATTTAGCACAGATAATATTATTAATCACATGAAGTCTGAACTGTTCTATTTCTCAGATTTCCTTCAGGTTCGATTCGATCTAAACAAATAATGAATCTTCTCTTCTCGTCTCATCTATGTCGAAGCTATTTTGGATTTTTTTTTTAAATCCACAAAACAATAATCCATGTTTATCTTAACTTATATTTTCACTCCAGCGATATTCCACCCGAGCGACTCCTTTGTTCCAGAGATAGTTTTCAACAACTGTTTCCTTGCTCCAATGACCGTATTTAACTCTTATTAAATTTAAACCCATAAAAGTTGACAATGAAACGTGGATAATCTTGGTTTTCTCACAATGCTAATGAGCCTATGAACTGGGTAACATAAAATTCAGTTTCGTGTTAGTTAATATCACTACGTCACCCAAATTTAAATGATTGTTCTTTCTTTTTATAAAATTCTCGGATAACTAGTCTAGAGCATTTTATAAATTCTCAACGCCGAGAGATACTTTGTTCTTATGGATTGTTCTGTCTATTTACAGACACTCTAAAATCCTAGTAAATACGAAGGACCCCAATGAACCATTTCTATATACTTGTAAATGATGTTTTTCAACATCTCAGAACCTGTTGAGGTTCCTTCGTGATGGGAAACTTTCAGCTAATTAATAAAGTCGCTGACCAAAAAGAATTTGAAAGACACTCATTGAGTACATGTTTACTGTGTCCTATTATATGTTCATCTGTATACTGTGCTTGTCTGAAGGAACCGTTTCGGCACTTGCCCGGAGTGATCAAGACAGACAATGTAAAACCGAAATCTGGATGGCCGTACCGGTTTTCGAACCCTGGTCCTTCAAAATACCATGTTCTAACGTTCTGTTCACTCTCCAGACTCTGCAAAACTTCTTTTAGTGTTAACATGTTTACATGTTTATCTCCATCACAATAAAACGTGTCTGTCCACAACACTTTAAGGTCAACACGACAGAAGGAATTTGTAATTTTGCACCTTACAAGACTGTTGCTGTATGCAGGAATATTTTTTGTATATAAGAATAAACCACGAAAATGTGACTAAAGTATGATTTCGAGCAATAACTTTCGATTCGCGAGTTGCGTTAAGCTATCCTAGCATGGTGCTTAAATCTACTGTAACCGCGATTCCTCTACATGTACGACTGCGTTCTTCATACTCTATTTCTTCTCTTAGCTCCACGAACAGTCAAAATTATTTCACCACAGTATTGCGAATGATTACTTTTTTATGACACACACTAATCACCATGGCTGCAGTCGCTGGCACAATTACAGTTCGCATGTCTTCAAGTACCCTATTCTCCAAGACTTTTCCAGTTCACTTTTGTACACACGTATGTTTTAGCCATAATAGCGGCCATTCAGGGAATAATGTCTGCGTTGGAATAGTTATGAAGGAGAACAGGCTATTTAGAACTAACACGGATTTACGAATAATAAGTCGCGTGATACGCAACATGTCGTATTTTCTGATGAAGTGGTCCAAGTTAATGATGCACGATCACAATCTAGCCGAGGGCATGGGTGTTTAGGTTAAGGCCGGCCGTCCACTGGAACCGAATTTCGTCCGAGTAACGTCCGATTTTACGGCCGACCACAATCCGACATTGTTGCTTCAACATCAAGTGAACGGGGTGTTTTTACAAAATGTATGACGACTTACATTTAGTAAAAACAGGCTTTACCTTGCCCTCGCGAAATATTAGGAGGCTCAGGGCCGTGTTTAGGATGTGTAGACCCTTGGGCTGAACATGTGATGCGCGCCCTTCCCCGCAACTATTTTGACATTTAACCTCGCATTTTATAGCAATTTTCTAACCTAAAATAAACATTTGAAATTTGTTATTAAATTGTAGAACATCGTATATAGAATTGTTGAGATAAAAATGAAAACAATTTAAAATCATTAAGGTATTCAATACGATTAATTTACATCGCTCTGAACAATCTCAGAAGAAAAAGAATACAAAGTTGAGATTCATGCCCATATTGCCAAATTTACAAAAATCAATATTTAAATTTTAAAAAAATGAATGAATATAGATATATATAAAACAACAACATACAAAAAGAAAATGTATAAAAAACGGGCAAATTATGTTTTTTTTTGTGGTGTGGGCTCATAGGCTGCAGCCTACATAGCCTATGCCTAAATGCGGTTTTTATCTCATCTGAATTTTGTACTGGAATATTCTCAAACGTTTATAATTGTATTTAATGTACAAATTTTTAATAAAATAATTATTATAACTGCGTAGACGCACTTGAAACAATTGTCGTTTCCACAGATATTTTTATTAAAATATTTACAGTGACTGTACCACCACAGTGTATGATAGTTTGAAAAAATACAAATCAAATAAAAGATAATAAATGAAGATTTGTTAATTGGAAGAGCAATAGGTGTTGGCCATTCGGTCGAATACGTCCGACTGATCCCATTTCAATGCGATTCGTCCGTCACTCGACCGTATACGACTTAGTACGTCGTGTCCAGTGAACGCGTAGCAATGCTTTTACCTGTCTCGGGATTAATCGTTTATATTCGGCCGTATAAGGCCGACCAGTCGGTCGGACGATTTTGGCGCCAGTGGACGACCGGCCTAAGTTTTGTGTTGTGGGTCGTGTGGTGTCCTATAACTGAATAATCAGATAAATATTGGAAGACGCACTAATGCATACATAATGATCATGTAGATACATTGAGTTCTGGTTGAATGGCTGTAAGACCGAGTGCCAAAAATAAAAAAAAATTCGGTGGCGTTATTGGATTTTAATGCCTAGAGCAGAGAATAGCTTCGTTTGTAACAATTTTTCTAGTAGTAGAACAAACATGCAGACATACATGTAAATAAGCTGAAACCGTAAGTTTTCCGATCGACCCTCGTACAGCCATATCTCACATGCACCAACAAATATTCGTATACATCCTAAACACAGAGAATAAATGTTAGGCTATATCTGTGAAAACTGTGATTAATAAACAAACAGTTTCATTATCATAAATGCCAAAAAAAAATTTAATATTTAAAAAAATTTGAAAGTGAAATTCTATGAAAACAATATAATTTTTTTGGCTCATGTTGCCATATTCATAGGAAACTATAACGAGAAAACAAGTTCTACATGTTAAGCTTAGAAGTCTTACTCGGATATTGGGATGTGCTGTTATCACATTATATAAAAAAATTTGAATGTAAAGTTTGTAAACACTTTTAGACCATAAAATAATTCTGCATCATTATTCCGATACTAACAGTAATGATTTCTTCTACTTTTTTTTTTTTTTGCTGTCGTCATTTATCTTTATCTCTTACTATCTTGCGTTAACCTCTTCATCTCAAAATATCTCTTACAACCCACGTCCTCAATTAATTATCTGCCTAATGTATTCTAGTCTCTAGTTACATCTTTCCTTCCATCCATTCCTTCGACTGTTCCTTCAAATAACAAATTAACCAATCCCACATGTCTTAAAATGTGTCCCACCATCCAGTTTCTTCTTTCCGTAAGACTCTTCTACAAACTTGTTTCTTCATCTATCATTTCAAAGACAGGTTCATTTCATATTTTACCTGTCCATTTAAATTTCAGCATCCTTCTATAACATCACATTTCAAATACTTCTTAAGCTCCATGCATCGCTACCATAAAGTATTGTGTTCACACATAGAGTTTTAAAAAGTTATTTCTGAGTTTCAGATCAATATTTGAAACTAAAAGGTTTCTCTTTTTCAAGACGGCTTTTTTGCTAGTGCTATTCTACTTCTAACATTATTCTTGCTTCGACTACCCTAATGATAGCATTGTGAAAAATTATAATTTAAAGGCTTCAGAAGCCATGTTAAACTTCAGACGTATGTCTTTCATTATTAGAATTGAATTAAGCAGATGGATGGAACTTGTGTTTGTTGTCCCATGAAAAATAATAACTGCGTGGGTATTTCGCGCATTCATAGCTAGACATAACCAGTTCAACTACTGCAATAAATCTCTCATATGAACCGTAAAAAGCAGACATAAAACCCCCGCACTTCATTTTTTAACCTTTTTAATGTTGTCAATAAATGGTTCATTTTTAGGTTCAATATACTAATTGAGTACCTCAAATGTGATCACGCAAGAGATCTGCTGCAACGATATCTTTGCTGTATTTCTTCGAAATTCATTAATATGAAAGGAAGTCTGACATTTCGTTTCCTATTACGTGGTTTATGTGTTCATTACATTTCTTCCTGTTTCTATGTTATACCGGCTTTAGTGTTCTAGAACTGAAAAACGTGAATGCCTTTTTGTCACTCGTTATAGGTAGGTCTCCTACTGTTGCACTTAGCACTGAGCATTTTTTACATTTTGATTATACTTACTAATTTCCTCCCTTGCATAAAATAACAACCATAAATCATTGCGTAGTTTGACTTCGAAAATACTTATTGTTCAGATTGTGGCGCTGGTGTTTATAAAAATTAGGAATAATGACATATTGCATCCATTAAATAAGAAAATTAGTTGTTTATCAAAAAAACCTATTGAGATATACCACATGTTGCATCCTTCGTGAATACTTCTTTGTGTGGTATTGCACTGAATGTTTTAAATTCAAGAATGTGGCTTCAACGTTGATACAGTGATGTTGACTTTCGTAAGATTGTGAGAGAATAATGCAACATGAGCGATGCCTCCTAAACCTGCGGTAGTTTCAACAAAATATATTTTTTTCTTGGAATTTAGAATAGCTAAAGTTATGATATGCTCACAGTATCATGTTAAAAATGCTTTTAGAGATGGTAGTCAGTTGTTCCAGGCTACATTACGGTTTATGTTTCTTCTGTTAGACTACTTCGATACAAGTCAGTTGGCAACAATGAATTTTAAGCAGCAAATTATCAAAATAGCTGCAAGATCACCGGGACCTGGTAACGACACAAAGATTTTTTTACCCATACGTACTGTCACGGATTATAGGCTGTTGTGCAATTTTGGAAGTGACGCGGGAATAATGGAAGTCTGGCACCATATTCGGAAAGACGTGACGCAGAAGAGCAGAATAATCGGAGCGGGTTGGGTGAGCGGTAACGTTCTGGCCTCGCATTTGGGAGGACGCAGGTTCGAATCCCCGTCAAGCCATCCAGATTTCGGTTTCTACGGTTTCCCGATATCACTTCGGGTGAATGACGGGATGGTTCCTTCAAAAGGACATGGATCAATTCATTCCCGTCCCTTCCCGCCTCTAATGACATCGTCGTTGACGAGGACTAACGCCACAAGCAAATGAACAAAAATCCAACTGATCCCTCTGTTGCAGGAAGGCTAGAATAAAGAGAGCAAAAGAGAAATTTTTTTTCACATCTTTTAGTGTCAAAAGCTGTCATGTTCAGAACGTGAGAAATGAGAGGATGACAATAGCAAAAAATCAGAGATTCAGAAACCTTAGGACCAGTACCAGATATTAAATAAACGACATAACAATATATGTTATACACATTCTTACAAACTCCCTGCAACGGAGTCATATCTTTGTGATCTGGGTGCTTGTTACCTGCGTAGAAAATTCTCCATTTGCAGACCTACTCCAAATTTTTTACGTGTTGTCCTGTTTATAATTGATTGAGGTCCGTCAAAACTAGCATCTTTAAACTTTTCTTCTGTCAACTGAAGAATATAGTCAAATTGAATTGACAAGCAGGATTAGGATTGTTAAATCATTTGTATATCACATTAACACCCTGCATCACTACGTAACAGTTCTCTGAGCTTCAAGCGCCTTTTCATGTGATATGCCTTGATTTTGAGAAGCTGTTCGACCCCCACTAAACTAATACAAATGTGTAAAGCTATGAAGATTTTCGAGGTGCCGGGTGAAATTATTAAACTGCCGAAGGCCATATACAACACTCATACATGCCAAACTGAAGACACATGCTTCTTTTCAGAGGCTATCCGTGTGGAAGCAGGAGTAAGACGAAGATGTCTGCTTTCAACTATCTTTTTGAAGTGAAAACTTCTATAGGCGTGTTACGCGATGTTTGGACTGGGGTAAATCTGTGAACCCGTGACGTCACCGTCAGCGTCACGCCACCTGTTGCGTATGGTATGTTCGTTGGACGCTTTTCGAAAAATCTTTATAAAAACAGTTTTTATCAGATTTTGATGGAATTTTGTGTACCTATACTTTAAAACAAACAGAAAAACACGGTTTACGTTTGATTTAAACCCTTTCCTCCTTTCCCCCCCAACCTTAATATCTGTCACCGTTGTTCATACAAAACGCCAGTTTTTATCCGATTTTGATTTAATTAGAACACGTATATCTGAAAACAAGGCGGCTGGTAGCTCAGCGGTAAAGGCGCTTACTTCCGAAAGTTTACTCTCCGGTCACGGGTTCAAATCCCGCGGTGAGTAGGAGTTTCTAGGAGTTGTATTTGATTATATGAGCTACGCCGGGACGTTCCATGGTTCTGATTCCACGTTAAACTGCAGGCGACTGAAGAAAGGAATTAGCCTTCTAGCCTTTGACACAATAGGTTGGTACATCTCCTTCGGGAAGATTCGACGAACCGCCGGGTTGTGGATTAAGTTAAATTTTTAGTTTTTGAAGTGAAAACTTCTTTAGGCGTTTTGGGCGATTTTTGAGTGGGTAAAATCTTATGAGTTAACATTGCCGACATGATAATGTTAACAGTATATCCGTTGCGGTCTCGTGGTTCAGTGGTTAAGATATCTGACTGGCGAACAGAAGTTCCCGGGTTCGAATCTCTGTCTCGGCTGGGATTTTCATAGACCATTAACTTGACCTTCACCTCTGGCATAGCTTGCTGTGTAATGTGAGGTCGCAAGAACACTTCGGTGGTTCGGATTCCACGTTAAACTGTAGGTCCCTTGTACCTGGTAGCCGTACCGGATTAGGTAAGGGTAGCTAAGACAGGGGCGGAAAGCGCAGACAACAGAAACCCTGAAACCAGGTCATTACAACCACACTGAATTATTATATTGCGCGTATGACATTAATAGTTTTAAGTTTTCACTTCTGTCAGTAGTCCCCAATGACTGACAATTGTTTTTTAACGATACTCGACGTTTTTATGAAGAGAGCAATATGCAATAACCAAGGTATCCAATGTGGCCCATTATTTTATTTCTGCGATTGCGCAGATTATCAGTGCATACTCTTCCAAAGGCTCAGAGACATATCAGTGAAAGCGGAATCGATAAACAGGAAGCCATTGCTGCAAATTAATGGCAAAGATATTGAGGAGACTGATTTGTTCTACTACATCGGCAGCTGCATTAAACAAGATGATGGAGCCATGGCAGACGATCAGCTGAGATCTGTCTGGAGATCTACACAACTTCGTCGCAGCACTAAGCTACGGGTATTTAACAGCAGTCAGTGCTCCTGTGTGGGTGTGAATAGTGGAAAGTGACCAAGATGTTGACAAACAAACTCCAGACCTTTTGGGAGTGTGGTGGCCAAACATGATACCCAATACAGAGCTTTGGGAAATCGCCGACCAGAGACAAACAGAGGAGCAAATCAAGAAGTTGATGTGGAAATGAAGTGATGGTACCCTGAGGCAAGGTGGAGGATCGACTGCAAAACAGGCTCTGGAATACAATACGTCAGACCAGAGAAAGCAAGGAAGACAGCGGATGGCGTGGAGATCTGTAGACCCGGAACTGGCAGCTATGAACAAAACCTGGCGAGAACCAAAAGTTATAACAAAGGACAGTGTAGTGGTGACTCTTCGTCGAAGCACTATGTTACACTGGGAATTATAGGATATGATGATAATGATTGTTCAAGCTTTTTAGTGCTTGTAACACTCCTGTTTGATTCGCCGCAGCAACCACCAGAAAAAATAGTGTCAAAAGAACTGTTCCTTTGTAATAAAGTTAAAACTGTTTAGTATCTATACCATTTTGAGCTAAAAAGCTAAGATTGGTGTTCAACGCGAATAATAATAATTCCGTGTGGTCGTAATGACCTGGTGACTGGTTTTCTATTGACTGCGCATTCCGCCCCTGTCGTAGCCACTTAACCCGGTAGTCCTACCGGTTAAAGGGAACCTACAGTTTAACGAGGAATCCGAACCACGGAAGCGTTCTGGCGTACTTCACATTATCCAGCAAGCTGTGCCACTAAGAGCCTATGAAAATCTCCACCAAGACGGATTTTTGAACTTGGTACCTTTCGATCCCCAATCAGACACCTTAACCACTGAATCACCAGACCGCTCAGTCAGCACGAAAGTTGGTTGGACCCTCCAGTAGGAGGTATACGTAGCCTGGTATTGGAGGTAGGGCGGCCAGTTCCGTTCCTCCTTACCTGACCCAACTCGGTAATCCTACCGGGTGAAAAGAACCTATAGTATAACATGGAATTGGAAGCGTTCTGGCGTACTTCACATTATACAGCAAGCTGTGCCAGAGGTGAAGGTTCGGTTAAGGGCCTATGAAAATCCTCGCCGAGACATGGGTTCGAACTGGGGACTTTTCGATCTCCAATCAGTCGTCTTAACCACTGGCTGCTAATATTTTGAGCATCATACGTAAAATAAAATTTTAATACAATTCCACGTAATTTATTTTTCGGAGTATTATAAATAAATGCGTAGCACAGTTTTATCGGCCCTTTAGACTTTTTCTCAATATCAAATTAATATTTTAAACCGCGTCGAAGACAATAAATACGAGTGGTATTTTGTCTTCATCAGATGTAGTTATTATTTACAGTCTATTTAAGAACCCACCACCATTTTGGGTACAACGGGATCACGTTTGAGTCCCGGACACCCTGATTGCGGTTTATAGTCGGTTTCCCATGGTCACTTAGACGAGTGCTGAGGCGTTCCCCTATCTCCACCCAATAAACTACACATTCCACAAACAAAACTATACACTTATCATACAGAAAGCAAGATACACATTTCGAAGACAGATGGTAACACAAACATTCCCCCATAAGATAAACGCTCCAATTCTAACAGATCCGGTTTTAACAACGGTTGAGTCTGCAGACAACTCCCTCTTGATTCTCACTTAAGCTACCTGAGGTAGCTGGTGTCTATGTAGTCCATAGTGTTTGTAAGGAGAGGGAAAATGTCTATTTAAGAACTATTAATTTTTAGCTATGTTTTAGATTATAGTTCCCTAACCTGTGGGGTGTCAGAAAAGGGGGAGGGCTGCTTGGTAGCTATGGCTCCAGTGTGGACGATACCCTAGCTCTACACCGTCAGAAGTACTAAGTAGCCTTCGCCACCTCTTGAAGTTGAAACCGAGTGGGGCGGTGTAACGGTTAGCGTTCTCGCCTCGCATTCGGGAGGACGGCGGTTCGAATCCCCGTCCGGGCATCCAGATTTGGGTTTTCCAAGGTTTCCCCAAATCACTCCAGGCAAATGCCGGGATGCTTCCTTCAAAAGGCCATGGCCAAATTCCTTCCCATTCCTTGCCCCCATCCTTGCCCCCCATCCTTTCCCGTCTCTAAAAGACCTCGATGTTAAAAAGAGACGTAAAGCAGTTAAAAAAAAAATTGAAGTTGAATACTTTTATTCCGGCATCACATACTTAGTGAGTTTTCTCTGAGATGTCATTGTTAGGACTGAGAAGTAGGCATTTAATTTACCTTTTCAGTAGTAAAATTGTGGCTGGATGGGGGGGGGGGATTGCGAGGGAACTTATCTTTTGACGTATTGGTGGTGTGGTAAGAAAAACTTTGGGAACACCTATAAATTTAGGTGGTGGATATTCCACAATTCGTTTAGATAGTAAAAAAGAGTAGCGCAACTCGAGCGAATCACGTGAGTACAACGAATATTGCGACACGGTATCATCGTGTGTCCCATTTACGTTTAATGCTTATTACTTTCACGGAAGTGCCACAAAGGTAATGCATGCCCCACCCTCATTCATAGGCAGCATTACGTCGGAAAAGTATCCACTCACACATCAAAACGCAGCTTAGTATAATTAACAGTCTTTTTTATTCACTCTGCCATGATGAACATAATTCTTTTATTTACAGTAAGTACATTTATCAAATTTAAACTGTCATGTTAGAACAAACTTTTTTTTACTGCTTTATACCTCGTCGTAGTCATTAGCGGGAGGAAAGGACTGGGTACAAGGAAATGGAAGAAATTCGAACATGGTTTTGATGGAACCATCCTGACATTTGCCTGGAGTGATTTCGGAAAACCATGGAATCAGAAATCTGGATGTCCGGTCAGGGATTCGAACCCGCGTCCTTCCGAATGTGAAGTCAGAACGATGCCATTCACCAACTGCCAAAAATTAAAAAAGCACAATGATCACATAAAATCATCGAAATATTGTATTGTATGAGAATAATTTGAAATATTATCATTAGTGCTTCATTCACGAGTCATACATCCTTGTGGTCACTGTGTAATTTGTCGTTCCCTTCACACTGGAGTGTCACACCTTGCAACGGCAGACACTAGCGTTATTTATTCGGAAGCTCTGAGGATTAACAGCAGAGTGGAACGCAACATATCGTCCGTAAATAGCAGTCGACATAAATACACAACCTATAATTTTTAAAGATTATCTGGGATTGAAAATGAACACTGGTATCGTATCACCACAACACTTAGCCTCAGTGTATATACGCTCGCTTAGGGCAACTAGGACCAACTTTAAGCCTTTGACTAAGTTGAATTTGCTGTGCACGTGTACACATCAGTGTTACATCAATGGTTGTTAGCCTTAGACGTGACCAACAGGTTAACGAGGAATCCGAACCACGGTAGCGTTCTGGCGTACTTCACATTACTCAGCAAGATGTACCAGAGGTGAAGGTTGGCATAACGGTTTATGAAAATCCCCGCCGAGACAGGGATTCGAACCGGGGACCTGTCTATCGCCAGCTTGATGCCTTAACCACTGAGCCAACAGGCAATTTGAAAGATTAGTTTATTTTTATGATGATTAATACACAGTATGAGTTATGCACTTGACTTTAATAGACCTGAGTTAATTGTTATTTGAGATGTTTGTGGGTGTTGTTGGGTAAACATTGTGGAAAAACACGTGGATCTTTTCCCTAGTCGTCCAAATGTGATATATTGGTTGCAGTTCGGAAGGCGCTGCTTCATGATGCTGGGGTTTGGTGTTGGATTACCCAACCATCACCTTTTCTTGTAGTGCTACAGCGCTGCCGGGAACAGAAGCTTGTAAACGGAACACAATGATCCCCAATGATCAAACACTATCGTTTAATATAAGTACTTGAAAAATGCTCATAAGCTACATACTGTCCTCTTTTATTAGCGTTTTGTTTGTAACTTCTCCCGCAATGATCAATTATTGCAGGCGCGTCCCTGTAACTAATTCTCCTTCGGGTGATCGATGTGGAAACCCAATTTTGGCCGAAGATTGCTTATTTCACCCTTCCCTTCGGTTTAGCAGCCGCGGTAGTGATACGGGATATCACACGTGAAGGTCGTCAAAGCAGGTGGTCGCTTCAGTGGTTGATGTACACTCATGAACCAAAACATTACGGCCACTTGACTAATAGCTTGTTGGTCGACCTATGGAACACAATACTGAAGCGCTTTGGTGTGGAAAGGATTCGACAAGTCGTTGGTAGGGTTCCGGAGATATCTGGTACCAGATGTCTACGCAAAGACCACCAATTCCCTTAAATTACGGGCCGGTGAGTGTGGGTGCGAAGTTTGCGCCCGGCAGCGTCACAGATGTTATTTATCGGGTTGAGACCATGCGAATTTGATGGCCAAGACATCACCGTGAGATCAATAACATGCTCCTAGAACCATAGTAGCACGATTCTGGAATTATACAGCTGGAAGATGCCATCGCAGTAGTTGAAGACATGAAACATGAAGGGATCTAGTTGATTACAGATGTTATAGTGCCTTCGATCGCTACATCAGGTCCAATAGAAGTCCAGGTGAATGTCCACCATGGCATAATACCGCCCCCACCGGCCTGCGTCCATGGCGCGGTGCATGTGTGGAGCATCCGTTCACCTGGAAGACGGCGTATCCGGACACGTCCGTAGAACTGGGGTAGCAAGAAACGTGATTCATCCGCCCAGGCGACACTTTTCCATTGATCCACGGTCCAATCTCGAAGATCTCGTGCTCACTATAATCTTAATTGCCTATGTCGTTGGTTCAACATGGGAATAAGACTGCGCTATGTTCGACAATGTGCGCTGAATGGTGTGATCCGAAACACTCGTGCCTTCACCAGCATTGTACTCTGCCGTCATATCTGCCACAGATCGCACCCTATCCTGCTTTGCAGAGCGGGAAAGCCTCCGGCCTCCACGTTCTGTGATGAGATGTGGACGTCCACGCCTACTCGTGGTTTCACCGTCCTTCAACCACTTTCCATAGATGCTCACTACAGAAGCACACGAATAGCCGAGCAGCCTCGCCGTTTCCGAGATACTCATTCCCAGGCGCGGGACCATAACATTCTGACTTTCATTAAAATCTCTTACGTCAGTGTATTCCTCCATTTTTCCACTCATATCGTCTAGTGACTCCCCATGCGTTTCTGTTCCACTTATATAGTTATCTTACCGCATGATTTACCAACAACGTCACCAAACGGCATTCAGTCTCGCAGTGGGCAGTGGCCATGATGTTTTGGCTCATCAGTGTATAAGCTCACTACTGCGTCTGTTCAGTAAAATTTTGGGACAGTCTCTGACCCATTTTTAGGCAAATCGTTACATGCGACGCAGGTAACCACCCCTGTTGAAAATAGGGCGTCTCTTTGGCGTCCACACTCCTGTGTGATATGGTTGATGTTCGATCGCCTATCGTGCTTTCGTCACCACTGGAGGCATGCCTGCACCATTCATATAAGGCACCTGTTAAGCTTGTGAAAGTTCCTACGAAGTTTTATTATTATTAATTTAATTGCAATGGAGTAAAAGCTCCGGTGGCAATTGCCTGTCATCTAATTGCTCCCTTTTTATTTTATTTTTTGATAATCTTATATAATTTGAGTGTTAAATTCCTCCCCCATCTTATTTTAAGATTTAAAATTTTAATTTTAAATTCCTTCAGCGTATTTGGTAAATTATTCATCAGTTCACTTGTTAATTTGTTCCGATCCCTGATACCCTTATCAACAAAAATGAAAATTTTCCCACTCACTTACGCTTGAAATCGAGTGCCAGTTTGTGGTTTTGGTCATCTTTCCCCTTCCATGCACTATTCCTAATTCTTCGACCAATATCCCTCCAAGCACCATCACCAACATATGCCCTGTACATTCCCAGCACTTTCTTCACCATCCTCCTTTCCTCCAATGGGCCCCAATCCAGCTCCTTTATCATAACACTTACTGACTGGGTCCTGCGATAATTTCCACAAACAAATCTAGCTGCTCTTCTTTGGACGCCCTCCAACTCCTGTATTAGATATCCAAATTGTGGGTCCCAAACTACACCACCAAATTCAGCCAATGGTCTGATAAAAGTTTTGTAACCCAGTTCCCTAACATCTCTAGAACAACCCCTTATCACACTCTTCAGTAAAGGTAAAATTTTGTAACATTTTCCTACCACGCAGCCAATGTGCTCTTACTAGTTTAGTTTATTATAAAACATTATGCCAAGATATTTACACTTCAAGCGTTCAACAAGCAACTCTGACCGCACCCTATAATCATAAACAATCTTTAGTTTTTTTTTATCTGTGTACCTAACAAGCTGCCTCTTCTTGGTATTTATCTTCATTCTATTCTGACCTACTCGTTTAGATATTCTATCTAGGTTACCCTGCAGCTGTTCAGAGTATTATCGTGTTTTGATCATATTATATACCATTATGTTTTCTGCAAACATTGATATCCTGTTTCGCTTATATGAGGCACTGTGAATCGTTCCATCACAATGTCGTCCCACCAAGTGATCCAAAACTTTTAATTCGTTATGCTATCACTCCTTACCCCAGCGCAGCCTAGCGGCTTGACTCTGAACTATCGCATACCCGTGACCTTAATTGCTCTTAGTTGTGAATTGGTGCTGGATTTCGAAAAATCACTTTCTCAATTAATGTTACCAAATCATTAAAATGATACCTTATTTATCTATTCTTTTTAAGTATGAACGGAAAAAGATGACTCATCACAAAAAAGCCTTTTAGAAATAATGATTAGTCCTATGTAGAACATCGTGACTAAGAACTCCAGTCATCATTCTCAAACGGCTGATGTGATCTATTTGTAAAATTCTAGTGACATGATAATTAAAATATTAGAAAGTTCATAAAGGAGAAATACTTATGTGTAAAAACAAAGAGAATCATCATTTTCCAGGAATGCCATTGAATATCATCTTGTTTTTTTTATTTTTATTATTAAATCAGTTTAGCCATGGCACTGAAAAACAGTAACAAGCTACTACGTCTTTTTTGTAACATTTATTTACTATTTTCTGAGTGTGGTTGACGAGTGGTAATGCTCTGGGTTCGCATTCCGGAGAGCGGTGGTTCGAATCTCCGTCCGGCCATCCTCGTTCCGTTTTCCATGGTTTCCCGAAATCATTCCAGGAGAATGCTGGAATGATTCCTTTAAAATACCATGACCGATTTACTTCCGGTTCCTTGTCCCCAGACCTTTCCCGCCCCTAATTGACCTTAGCAAAAGAAAACTTCCCTGTTTATTACATTTGTGGTTTAATGCTCGCAGTACTTTAGCAAGGTTACATTACACTCACTGACAGTTTCGTGTGGCCTTGAATAGCTGGTTGCAGGTACCGCTTTCCTACATTCATGTTGGTACACAAAGTAAGCTTTGTCCGAGATGCTAGTAATTGTTTCTGTAAATACCAGCACTGCTGGGCTGCTAGCCTCAAGCCTCTCCATCCACAGTTAATATTTTACCAGTGAACCACAAGACCTCTCGCTATAGTAATGTACGAAGGATATAATACTGTGTTAATCAGAGTAAATAAGCTATTGTTAAGGTGAAAGTGATGGGTGACAGATGTAGCATGAGAAGAAGCGCACCAGTGCTTTGAATTTTCTTCTTGATTGTTGTTGGTTAGGGCATAAACCACCTGTAAGTCTTTAATATTTTATGTATGCTTCCTCTACGTACGCCTACTGCCAACAATACGATGCTAGAAAGTATGAAGCGAGTATAATACATGACTAATGAATTTAATTTAATTGTGATGGAGTGCATGGCCCGGTGGAAATTTCCCTAGTTATCTAATTAGACCTTTCTTATTTTTTTTATTATTACCTTATATACTTTAAGTTTTAAATTTCTCCACTCATCTACTTTTGCCATTTACAAATTTTAAATTCCATCTTTGCAAATTAAACGCATCACAATGTTCGCAAGATTTACCAGACAGTGATAAAGACTACGAAATAATTTAATGACAAGCACAGAACAGTAAAGATCTGCTACAAATTGATGTTAATTTAGGACACGTGTAATAATGATGTTTAAATTACTGTTCTACAGGACAGCTACACAGACTTTTTTGATCCTATGTCAAGTTGAAAGAATGATGTGAAATACGGTCATGGTTGCACAAGTCGCTTGGTTATTCTATTCGTTTTGTTCACATGACAGGTTAATTCCTGTAACTTCAACAGTACTACGTAAAAACTTTTTTGAAATTCATATCCTTATCAGAACTTTAACTGTGTGATACACTTCCCATTCGAAGGAAAGTGTTTTCCCGTGTTATACATCTCATTAGAAAACACGATATTTCGATGATTACCTCCGTCGTGGCTGACTGTCAGCATCTGACGGTCAGCCGACCTGTACAGATGTCTCGACATCTGATGAAGATGACGGAACTAGTCATCGATATATCGTGATTTCAAAACACAATCTGATGGTACACCTGTGAAGACTTCATTGCAAGCATACGCTGGGAAAATCCCCGTTCTTACATCTCATTAGAAGATGCAACGCGATTTGGAATTCGTTTACAATCAAATACAGAATTAGCCTAAATGATTCATTGGCTTTCAAAACACTGTGTATTGAAAAGTATACGACCTACAAAGGTGAGTGATACATGAAAAGATACATGAATGCCAGCAACACTGCAAGAATTACTGGAGCGGACATTAATAGAAACATCGCTAATGACCCCGCTGTCGATGCGACCTAAAGCCACGATAGAAACATGCTATCGAACGTATGGAGTGGCGGGGTGTCAAA
Source organism: Vandiemenella viatica (assembly GCA_031002005.1). NCBI lineage: Eukaryota > Metazoa > Arthropoda > Insecta > Orthoptera > Morabidae > Vandiemenella > Vandiemenella viatica. The sequence goes on from CM061921.1 coordinate 33,912,343, forward strand.
GGGCGCACACATTGAACATTTATAGTACGTACCAGAAACTTGGTAAGTTTACGTATCTTTTAATGTATTACTCGTCTTCGTAGGTCGTATACTTTTCAATACACAGTATTTTGAAACCCGATGAATCATTTAGGCTAACCAAGAATATTATCCTACACGGAAATTTGAAGTGGTCTTGTTTACTTTTGCGGTCATATCAAAACCGTTTACGTAGCCCTATTTTCTTTTCTGATACCCATCCGGCCATCCAGATTTGGGTTTTCCATGGTTTCCCAACATCTCCCCAGGCGAATGTCTGGATGGCCCCTTCAAAATGTTATGGCCGAATCCCTACCCGCATCTAATGACCTCGACGTTGACTAGGCGCAAAGCGTGTTCTCTCGCCAGAAAGAACTTCGTGAGCTTCAGACAATCAAATCAGAAGTACTCTTGCGTAGGCGAGCACTGTCGCCATTAATTGTCGTACTCAAGCAAGACTTTCTGCTAGCAATGATAACACCAGAACCTGTTATAATATTGTATTATTCAGAGTAAATAAGCTATTTTTAAGGTAAAAGTGACGGGTGAAAGCAAGTAGCGCACCAGTGCTTTGAATTTTCTTCTGGGTTGTTGTTGGTTATGACATAAACCACCTGTATTCTCTGCTCAGAGGAAGAAAACTCCCTGCTGGTCCTCAATGCACATCCGCTAATAAAATCACTCAGGAACCAGCGAACATTCCCTTTTTTTTTCATAGACAATAGCAAATTCTAAACATTAGCAAAAAATAAAAAAAAAAATAACTTAGACCACATCCCGAAGGTTGGTTGGATCCTACCGAAGGAGACAAATCATTGTGGCAGAATTGTGACGGTTAGTTCCTTTTCCTGGGACCTGCTGTTTAACGGGGAATCCGAACTACGGAGCGTCCTGGCATAGCTCCTATGATCAAACACAATTAACCCCCGTCGGGATTTGAACCCTGGACCGGATAACAAACTTTTCAGAGCAAGTGCCTTAACCACTGAGCTACCACACCGCGCAAACATTAGCATGTCAATAACGAACTCTGGTTCGTTACTGGCTAATGTAGTTCCCTCACAAAACACACGCTTTCAATCGATATCGAAACCACGCCTCCTTCTCCCTTACACGAAATAAGCTACATTTCTACATATTTTGGTGCCATTGTTTAGCCGTAAGTTTTCTCGTGTACGCGGATATTTGAAACAATCTGCCTTCTGTAACTGTGTCCCCGTATATATCACCTCCGCACACTAAATCCGCACACATTTTGTAGACTATCCTTCCTTTTTTTATGGCAGCGTATAATTTAGAGGAGGTCGGCTCAAATTCTCCTCTTTCAACACATGCAAGCAGTTAGCTTGGATAAACAAAGTGAGGGGTATTTTGACATACTCTGGAAATGAAAAACTCACTGTTCTTCTAGAAATATTATTGACTTTAATTCATAACGTTAATTGACACAACTCGTAAGACATTTATGTTACACTGACACAAGTTTCTCATACATTTCACAAGCTATTTCAACTTGTGTACTAAGATCCTTTGCTCGCGGGATACAACCTTCTCTGAGCGCCGCGATATTCACTCTGCCATTCTACAATGCAATCGCTCTAATCAACAACCACTGCCCTCACAGCTGTGCTGGCCAGCGCCAAAGATTGTTACTTAATATTATGCTACCCATGGAGGAAGGAAATATATGGAGGAGAAATGACGTTAAATCTGTGACGCCACCTCTAAACTCTCGGCTGATACTGCGCATGCGCGGTGGCGGCAGCGGCCATATTGCGAATCCATACAAATTCAAAGTTCATATTGTGTTTGATGCTGTGATTATTTCATTTTCTAATGTGTATAAGTGTTTTATAATGCCATCTTGTATTGCATAAGGGACAAAGAATTTATCTATTATTGTTAGTAATTTCATGAGAACCATGTTAGTGAGAAAACGTGTATCGCGATGGAAACTACTTCCAGCTATTCCCAATTAAGCTTACGATGTATGGTAACAAGATAGCTATTTTTATTCTGGTCTAGGCCGCATTTCAACCTAACCACAAGTGGTAGTAATAAAATTGAAATATCCATTCTGTATATCCACCATGTAAGTCATTGTGGCTTTGGCAGAATTCGTCGTGTTACATAAGAATACATCATCAAATTTGACTTTTGCGAAGTTTTTCTTCTACATTTCAACTCAAAACACCTCACTTTTGAGACAGTATATCTCGAGAACTAGGTGAAATATCGAAAAATTTTATTCTTTATTTTTTATTTGTCTCGTCTTTTTAAATTAGAATCCATCATCAAATTTGACTTTGACCAATTGTTTCTTCTGAATTTCAACCAAAAACATCTCACATTTGAGACGGAATATCTCGAAAACTAAGCAGGATATCAAAACATTTTATTCTTCATTTTTTATTTGTCTCATCGAGTTACATAATAATCCATCAGCAGATTGCGGCGTTACGTTTATCCTAGAGTTTCCTTGAGGTTTTTGTACATATACCCCGTGTCTGCATGGATGCGGCCTAGCCCCCCTACTCCTCCTCCGCCCGGCGTCACTTCAATGTGTGGTGAAGGTCTCTTGCGTCGTCTCCATATATTTCTTTCCTCCATGATGCTATCCCGCTTACTAAACAAACTACGGTCTGTGGAAACCCAATGATATTACAAACCAAGTTAATAAAATTAATACAATTATTCAGGATGCTTATAATTAATAAATGCAATATAATTCAGTAATAATAATAATAATAGTAATAGTAAGCTAATAATAATAAAAATGTTGGGGGTTAGTGTTAATGTTACATCGTACAGTGGATACGCTCTTCCGCTCTTATGGGTGTACTATATATCAGAGAAAACCTGCATTGCTCACTGTGACGAATGCCTCATTTAACACAGTTTAAATGAAATTGTGTAATATTATCAATTTCCTGACAAGGAAAACGATCAGAAGGGAACAACAAGACAGTTATCAGACGCAAGTGTGTAGAAATGGAGTAAAGGTCCTGTTCAATGAAGAGGTCAACAGATAAGTAGCGCAGCCAGAAAATGAAGCTCCAATGTGATCAGAAACCAAATGGACTGAAGAAAGAAAGATAGTTCATTCAGAGAAAATGAGAGCTATATGGAACATCAGAAAGGGGAGTCATAAAAGCAATGCATGATACAACTGGACCATATGCAGAGTAAAGCTTTCAAAGATAAACAGCATTTTTTTTCTGTAAGAATACTTAATAACTCTGAAAGATGACAGCAGTTCACCGAAAATGTTGAAGTGTGTATTATAAAACAATAATAGACCCTTTTTTCTACTTTAGAGAAAATTTGGAAAAATAATTATATACAGGGAGAGTCAAATAGGATTTTGGAATGATATAGAAATTAGTTGAGACAACTTACGGAATCGGTAGATGTGTCGTTTTGATGCACGTAGTACATCAGTACACCATTCTGCCCCAGGGTAGTGCACAGTAAAAATGGCTACTTTCACTGGTGCGGAGCGTGCTCGCTGTGTGTTTCTGTTTCATAGTTTCTTTTTAATTCCACAGATCGACGAAGATGGCCGAGATGCAATGATTTATTACCACCAAGACGGTGCACCACCTCATTTCCTCACAGAAGTTCGAGGTTTCCTCGATAATCGCTTCCCAGGTCGGCGGATTAGCCGTGAAGGGCCAATCACATGGCCACCTCGCTCCCCAGATTGGGCACCACTGGATTTCTTTCTCTGGGGTTTCATTAAAGATCGTGTGTATGTTCCTCCCCTACCAAACAATTTAGCCGACCTGCAAATCGAATCTACGCTGCCGTTGTTCAAGTTACGCCCGATTTTCTGCAACGAGTGTGGGAAGAAATTGATTATCGGTGGGATGCTTGCCGCATGACAAATGGTAGTCACATAGATCCAAAATGACACTTTTATGTGAAACTTGAGGTTGTTTGCTACAAAATGACACATCCACCGATTCTGTAAATTATCTCAATAAATTTCTATATCATTCCAAAGTTGTAAAGTCCTTTTTGACTCACCCTATATAATCAAACGCCCCTCGTTTTACATTCCTTGACGCTTGATTAGCAGTAACTTTGCTTTCGTGCCCAACGACTCTACATCATAAAGAAGAATTACAGAATTGCTTTGTCATAGGCTGTGCTAACCACTCAACAGCGTTGTGTTGATAAATACAGCGTTCGCAACGTCGCATGACACGGCAACAGGAACGTGCGTGACAAATGAGGCTTTCACGTGACGTAGCACTGCATACTGCAGACACATCCCGCAATATTTTTGTTATATTCCACTTTTTGAGACAGAAATGGGGTAAAGGACGTGATCATTAAATTGATAAAAATCAAACCCAATACTCTGTCTGGTATCTGAGCCTTTTTTATTTGATAATAAAAAAAATACAACTACGTTGGACGCTTTTTGGGTGGGTAAAATCTTATGAATTCGCGTCACCAACATGCTAATGTCACCAGTATATCTGTAGCTATGTCTAACGTGTTGCGCTCGGATGGCATTGAAAGTAAAGATTATACATGTATCTAATCTATAAAAAAAGAATGTTTTTTTTGAATAAAACTTTCTCGGGTAGCTAGCCGAGTTAGTACATCGTTTGACCACGACGTTTCGGCGGTCACAAACTCTGCCGCCATTGTCAAGTGACTTGACAATGGCGGCAGAGTTTGTGACCGCCGAAACGTCGTGGTCAAACGATGTACTAACTCGGCTAGCTACCCGAGAAAGTTTTATTCATTTACAACGCCGAGAAAATCTCCAGTCTTATATGTTTTTTTATGTTTTCCAAAAACCTAAACCCACTCCTCTTCCCCCCCCCCCCCTCCGCGAACCTTAATTTCTGTCAACGCAGTTCATACAAACACGCAGTTTTATCCAATTTTGATAGTATTTAGCACAAGTATATCCAAAAGCAAGGCGGTCTGGTAGCTCAGCGGTTAAGACGCTTACATGTTAAAGTTTCTCTGTCCGGTCGCGTGTTCAAATCCCGTGGTGAGCAGGAATTTTTAGGAGTTATATATGATTATATGAGCTACGCGTGGACGTTCAGTGATTCTGATTCCACGTTAGGCTGTAGGCCCCTGAGAAAAGGAATTGGCCTTCCTGCCTCTGACACAATAGTTTGGTACATCTCCTTCTGGTAGATTCGACCGACCTTCGGGTTGTGGACTAAGTGATGTTTTTCATTTTTGAAGTGCAAACTTCTTTAGGCGCATTGCGATAATTTTTGAATGGGTAAAATCTTATCAGTTCGCGTCACCGACATGCTAATGTTAACAGTAGATCTGTAGCGGTCTGGTGGCTCAGAGGTTAAGGCGTGTGATTGGGGAACGAAAGGTCCTCGGTTCGAATCCCTACCTCGGCAATAGACCCTAAACCCGACCTTCGCCTCTGACACAGCCTACTGTGTAAAGTGAAGTACGCCAGAACCCTTCCCTGGATTGGATTCCACGTTAAGCTGAAGGTCCCCTGTACCTATTTAGCACTACCGGGTTACGTTAAGGCTGCTAAGACAGGGACGGAATGCTCAACCAATAGATACCCTGTCACCAGGTCATTACAACCACACGGAATTACTATTAATTACAGAGGTTGGAAAAAATAATATGAACACCATACAATAGAGTACAGGCTGTTGAATGTTGGCACCACTACTTTCGCGTGAACAATGCGACGCGCATGCACGGAGTATATGAAGTAGCTGGTCTTGTAGGTTATATGTCAGTGTATTATACGCATTTTTCTGTGATGGTTATAACAAGCGATCGGAGAAATGCGTGATCTCTCACACTTCTAAAGAGGGCAAATCATTGGAGCTCGGGTAGCGGGAGCGTCTGCGACGAAAACAGCTAAACCGTTTAACGTCTCACGGGCGATAGTATCCACGGTAATGAAAGCATACACAGAACATGGTAAAACAACGTGGAAGAAGAGGATTAATGGACGAAAACCAAAGTTAACCGACAGAGACCGACGAAAATTATAAAGGATTGTGGCCAGACAACACAAAACTACCGAGGCAAAAGTGACAGCAGAACTCAACACAGACCTGAGTAGTAGTGTTTCAACAAAAACAGAACGGCGGCAGCTCCAAAAAGCTAACATTCATTTAAGGGCTGCAATTGAAAAACCCCTTATAACAGCAACCAATGCGAAGCCGCCAAACAAGTGGTGCCACGATCATAGAAACTTGACACTTGATGATTTGAATAATGTGGTATGGTCCGATGAATCATCGTTCACATTGTTTGCTACTAACGACCGGGCTTGTGTATGGAGAAACCCGAAAGAAGCCTACGATCCAGATTACCTGCGTCCTACAGTCCAGCATGAGGGAGGTTCCGTTATGATTTGGGCTGCTATATCTTAGTATTCAGCTGGTTCTCTCATTCACTTCACTGGCCGTATGACTTGGAATGAATATCTCGACATTCTCAATGATGAAGTTCTTATGATGACTAGCATACTCCTGCCAAACAATGCCATCTTGCGCCCATACATATAGCCAAAAAGGTTCTGTCCTGATTCAAGGAGAATCAGAATATCATCAAACATCTTCCCTGGCCAGCACAATCGCCAGACCTCAACATAATTGAACCACTGTGGGGAATTTTATAGCAGAGAATAAGGAGCAGATTTCCATATCCAACATCATTGGCGGATGCTTTGGTACAAGAATGGGACAGCATTCCGTTGGAACCTATTGAGACACTCTACGAATCTATTCCGCGAAGAATTGCATCTGTTCTACAAGCAAAAGGTGGCCCAACAACATATTAATAAAACAACAGTATGTAAATGTCAGGTGTTCATATTATTTTGTCCAATCCCTGTAATATATCTCTAGCAATGACATGTTGCGCGTGTTATATTCATAGTTTTAAGTTTTCACTGCTGTCGGGAGTGCCAAGTGACTGCCAATTGCTTTTTTTATTCTTTGCTGTTTAATTTGTTTCGTTCTGTAATTGAAACAAATGCTTTTGAATAGATGATATAATGAGAATTACGACTCCCATCTCGTCCACGCTGATTTCTTTAGAAACTAAAATGCAAAGGCCTCCAGAAAAGAATATAAGACGAATTGATGTTTGACTGCACTGCTGTTTAAAAACCTGGTATACAGATACATACACTCCTGGAAATTGAAATAAGAACACCGTGAATTCATTGTCCCAGGAATGGGAAAACTTTATATACACATTCCTGGGGTCAGATACAACACATGAGCACACAGGCAGAACCATAGGCACATAGACACAGGCAACAGAGCATGCACAATGTCGGCACTAGTACCGTGTATATCCTCCTTTCGCAGCAATGCAGGCTGCAATTCTCCCATGGAGACGATCGTAGAGGTGATGGATGTAGTCCTGTGGAACGGCATGCCAAGCCATTTCCACCTGGCGCCTCAGCTGGACCAGCGTTCGTGCTGGACGTGCAGACCGCGTGAGACGACGTTTCATCCAGTCCCAAACATGCTCAATGGGGGACAGATCCGGAGATCTCGCTGGCCAGGGTAGTTGACTTACACCTTCTAGAGCACGTTGGGTGGCACGGGATACGTGTGGACGTGCATTGTCCTGTTGGAACAGCATGTTCCATTGCTGGTCTAGGAATGGTATAACGATGGGTTCGATGACGGTTTCAATTTACCGTGCACTGTTCAGTGTCCCCTCGACGATCACCAGAGGTGTACGGCCAGTGTAGGAGATCGCTCCCCACACCATGATGCCGGGTGTTGGCCCTCTGTGCCTCGGTCGTATGCCGTCCTGATTGTGGCGCTCACCTGCACGGCGCCAAACACGCATACGACCATCATTGGCACCAAGGCAGAAGCGACTATCATCACTGAAGACGACACGTCTCCATTCGTCCCTCCATACACGCCTGTCGCGACACCACTGGAGGCGGGCTGCACGATGTTGGGGCGTGAGCGCAAGACGACCTAACGATGCGCGGGACCGTATCCCAGCTTCATGGAGACGGTTGCGAATGGTCCTCTCTGATACCCCAGGAGCAACAGTGTCCCTAATTTGCCGGGAAGTGGCGGTGCGGTCCCCTACGGCACTGCGTAGGATGCGACGGTCTTGGCGTGCGTCCGTGTATCGCTGCTGTCCGGACCCAGGTCGACGGGCACGTGCACCTTCCGCCGACCACTGGCGACAATATCGATGTACTGTGGAGACCTCGCGCCCCACATATTGAGCAATTCGGCGGTACGTCCACCCGGCCTCCCGCATGCCCACTATACGCCCTCACTCAAAGTCCGTCAACTGCACATACGGCTCACGTACACGCTGTCGCGGCATGCTACCAGTGTTAAAGACTGAGATGGAGCTCCGTATGCCACGGCAAACTGGCTGACACTGACTGCGGCGGTGCCCAACCGCTGCGCAGCTAGCGCCTTTCGACGGCCAACACTGCTTTTCCTGGTGTGTCCGCTGTGCCGTGCGTTTGATCATTGCTTGTACAGCCCTCTCGTAGTGTCCGGAGCAAGTATGGTGGGTCATACACACCGGCGTCAATGTGTTCTTATTTCAATTTCCAGGAGTGTAGATACGGAGTGGACTATAAAACAACTCAAGGCAGAAATGCAGAAATGCGGTAGTTACAGAAGCACTTGCCTAACTGGTATAAAAGCAGAAGATTTGCGCTGTACAGAAAAGATTATAAACATCTCAAGGTTGCAACGCAGTAGTTACGGCAAGACTTCCCTCCAATGTTGCTTGACTGGTATAAAAGCAGAAGATTTGCGTGATTCTTCTGTCGAATTATATTTGGTTTGATTAAAAAAATTGCTTGTGGACGTGTTGAAATATACACTGAAGCGCGATAGAAAGCTACAAATATATACACGGCGGTAGCACTGCGGAAGACAAGAACAAACATGCAGTGCAATATCGGAGGTTTCATTTGTATTCTCGTGAGTCGTGTGAAACATTTTCTGACGTGATTATGACCGTACAACATTAATTAACAGACTTTGAATACCGAATGGTAGTTGGTGCTAGATGCATTAGACATTCCATTACGGAAATTATTCGTGAATTCATTTTTTTATAAATCCACAGTGTCAGAGTGTTCCGTGAATATGTAATGCCTGGCATTACCTCACACCGTGGACAACGCAGTGGCCGACCACATCGAATTAATGACCGAGAGCAGCGACGTCTGCGTCGAGGTGTCAGTGTTGACATACATGTCAGTGCGCACAGTGCAGCGAAATTTGGTATTGATATGATATGGCAGCAGTAGACCAACGTGAGTACCCCCCACTAACAAACGTCACCTGCTGCAGTGCCAATGATGTTTTCACGAACATACCAGATGAACGCTAGATGACTGGATGAAGGTTACGTGTTCAGATGAGTCACGATTCTAGTTTTTAAGAGCGGGTGGTAGGATCCAAGTGTGACGCAGACGGCAGATCCAAAGACCATGGATCCAGGTCATCAGGATGGCACTGTGCAAGTTGGAGGTGGTTCCAAACTGGCATGGATTGGGGTCTTTGGCCAATCTGAATTGACCATTGATTGAGAATTTTTATGTTTTTGAAGGAGAAAAAAAAATCAATTTCAATAAATAATCCTAAAAGTTTTGATAAGATTAGAATGTTAGTTTTAAAATAAATACATTTTCGACACCTCATAATTATGTTTGATTTCTACGGAAAGTTTCACTCTTCTTTTGTGTTCTTATGACTATAATGGTTTTGCTTGACACTGATTGATATTGGACCATGGGCAATGATACTCGTACCTACACTGAAACACGAGAATACACTCAGAAAATTATCTCAGCATAATCGCAAGAGAACATTTTTATGCAAACCGTTTAAAATTGTACCTGCTCTGTTGCAGTTATACGCCATTTGTACTGATATACACAAATATTGTAATTCTAATCGTAACGACCGCAGAAAAATTTAAATAATATAATATTTGATCAAAAGATCGAGTTACAAGTGCAAAGTGTATAGTATAATTTAATTCTCTCAACTGCGATTCTTCACGTCTTTTGTCTCTTACTGTGCAATATATAGAGCACCTTTCTGCCAGAGTAATGTGAGGCCAGAATAAACAGAATAGACATATGTTCAGATTCTAGCTGCTTTTTTTAAATTTTGGCATTACGCCTCGTCGACGTCGAGATCATTAGAGGCGGGATAGGACTGCAGACAAGGAACGTGAAGGAACTTGGCCATGGCCTTTTGAAGGAAGCATCCTGGCATTCGCCTGGAGTGATTTTGGGAATCCACGGAAAACCCAAATCTGGATGCCCGGACGGGGATTCGAACCGGCGTCCTCCCGAAAGCGGGGCCAGAACGTTAACCGTTCACCCACCACACTAGGTTTCTAGCTACTGACTTTGTAATGTGTCAGTGTGTAAACTGTTGCTCTTATTTTCAGGTTCACCCAGCGTTGTTGTTTAGCAACTTAATTGGTTTGTAACGTATGGTATTTTGATAAAATAAATAGAATCATAAGCGGTACTATCGTACAGTCCATTTCTCAAAGTACTTCGGCGTATATTTGTACTTAAATATACTGGCCCTTGATGACGTTTTATGCTTCACATTTTTACATAGAAATCACGAAAAATTAAATTATTGCTCTGTCCTTATTGATATGTGTACTTAACCGAATATTATCTAACTCACAGAGCATCATCAACATTCTAGAGTCTTTGCCGCAGGCCTAGATTTTTTTTTTACTTATGGCTTTACACCGACGTCATTAGAGGCGGGATGGAGTTGGGGACAAGGAATGGGAAGGAACTCGGACATGGCCTTCTGATGGAAGCATCCCGGCATTCCGCTGGAGTGATCTGGGGAACATAGGAAAACCCAAATCTGGATGCCCGGATGGGGATTCGAACTGGCATCCTCCCGAATACGAGACCAGGCCTAGAAGGAGGTAACTTGGTATGCAGATAAGGTTTGTAACATATTAGGTGACTGTTGCATTTTCTGACCGACCGAATATTTAAGAAATAATAAGAGTAATATTCAGTTGGTGGATTTTGAACGAGAATTTTACCTCCGAATCATAGTAAGAGTCCACTATTGACTTTCCATGAACTTACACCCTGTCAGCCGAAAGTGTGTAAGAGTTTTATGCCTTTATTTCCTTGATTTAGGTGACATTATATGCCACAGATTTTTATTATACATAAGTTTCACCAGACTTAACCAATGCGTTAAATTTTATTTGGATTCTCTATTTACTTTTGAAGTTAGTCATATGTAAAGTTTTTAACCGATTACTACAATCACTGGATGACGTTCATCAAAATTCTAGATCATTTCTCATTTTTGTAGAAATATGTAACAAGCTAATAAAACTAATGAAGTCTCAAGCAAAGCAATTCTTGTAAAATTGTTAACAAATCTCGCGGCTGTTTAGTGATAAAAAGTTCTGAGTCAATCCTATATTCTGTAATTCACTTTAGAGTACAGTATGATTTCTCTCGTTGTTATTAAAGTCTGATAAAAAAAAATCAGGTGACTTGGCCATTAGGTGTAATTACTAACATTGAAGGGGGAGAAGTATGATTTACTTGTCACTCTCGACAGAGGTGCGTGGGTTTGTTACCATGAGAAGAACAAATTCTTGGCTTTTGTGAATTAGTATACGCTCATAAAGCTACACAAACAGGGTATTGGCTTTCTTCTGTATAAGAAGACTATCTAGTTTACTAAAATCTTTCATGAGTAGTGGTAGCATCACCTGAATTTATTTTTAAAGCCAACGATTCATTATACCAAGAGAAATCATTCTGTTTCAGAAAGTTGATACAAACTGTAGGCAGCAGATTTGGCTCAGGAAAAGATCTTGTAAGTTGTTGTCACTAAACAGCGACGTGACTATAGGCTGAAGTATTGTTTCTGAATAATTTTTTTGGGGGGAAACTAACCAAATGAATCCGCTCATAAAAGACGGCTTTTCGGCGATCAGTGTGTCTGCATCCATTATCAAGTGACTTCCCATACGTTGTGTTTTATAAACAGACTTACTTGGTTAGTTTCTCCGAGGAAATTTTAGTCACATATGAAGCAGAGAAAGGCTTCATTTCTTATAAAGAATTGTTTTTGTTAGGATTATTAGTTCCCTGATACTGTAAGACATTTCCAAAGTAATATGGCCATCTATGGTACGAATACGTCCTCTTAGAACCACTATAATATGGTGCCAACGTATTTAATGTTACCCTGGTAATTTGAACTGATGTTTACGTGACTGATTGCACATAGCATCTAGTAACAGCGTGAAGTCACGCTGTCATTCCTGCCAGGAATTACTCCTTCTTTCATAACGTTGTTTGCTTTATCTTTACCTTGACTGGTGCAAATAATAATAATAATATCCTCCATCGCCAACAGCAATTAGAAACACAAGTCGATCAGATGGAAAAACCTTAACGTCACAAACCTGACTCGGTCACACGTCTTCCCGAATGCCAGATCACAGCGTTACAGTTCACCCACCACGCTCGGTATGTGAAACGCTGTAATTGATCGATTACAGAATTTAACAACTTGAATCTAAACCCGAGATCGAGGTCCAGTAGTGGAGTTTACGCTGGACAGATGACATTTCTCCATATGTTTCCGTCATTTAACACCCTAAGCAATATTCGAAAGCTAAGCGAAATTTATATACATGACAATCAACACAGGGCAATGTTTACTGTAGGTATTCCAAACTGCTACCACAGAAATATGAATCATGAGCTGGAAGGTTCGTATTTGGAAGAACGTCGCTCAAAATGACATTCCATTCAATTATGATTGGAAACACTCAACTTGTTAGATCAGGGGTGGCCAACCCGCGGCCCGCCTTCAATATTTTTCCTGCCCGCGAGGTTCATCATCCTTTTACAAAATTATTTATTTTATAATGGCCAAAGTAGTGAAAACCAATGTATTAAGAAAATAAATTATTTGTGCATCCATATTTTCAAAATTTATTTTTATACATTTTTATATATCGTTTTTAGTGTTATATATTTCTTTAGAATGTGCGTTTAGTATCATTATTATTATATTATCTGTGTTTACATATAAGAATAATAGAAACAAAATAATAATAACTCATTATGTTTCAATTTTTCTTCTAAAAATGTCTATAGTGGGTCTAATATGGAGAGATATATTTTTTTATGCGGCCCGCGGAGTTGTGATGCATTTCCAAAGTGGCCCGCGAGATCATTTGGGTTGGCCACCTCTGTGTTAGGTTATAAGAGTTCATTGCAATAAAAAATTGGAGCACTCAGAAGGAGATGTCGAAATTGAATGAAACTTGGCACAGATAATAGGAACAGTGGTACAACTAGCTAATTGCAATATTAGCTAAGAGAATTGTTTATTCTGAAAGTTTACAACTACCTTTAATACCCTGTTTCACCATGCCTATCGTGGGCACATTAGGCGACACAGTCTGGCATGTAATCATAGAAACGTCCGATGAAACCTTGTCGGTGATTATACCATAGTTGGTGTAATTGTCGTTCCATATCCTGTAGAATCGTTGATGACAGAAGCCGCTGTTCGAACGGATTTCATACATATTCTAAAGGCGAAAACTGAAGATGCAAGACAAGGTGTTGACAGCATGAAGGCAAGCCTTGGAAACCTCATTTTGAAATTGTTATGAATTATCCTGCAGAAAAATAATCCGATGTACTCACGCTATGAACAGAAACACATTAGGTTGTACAATTTCTTTGTAGTATTGTTTGGCGGCTATGGTCTCGTAATAACTGCCAGGGAAGAACGAGACCTATGTGAGATTGCTTCCCACATCATAACGACACCAGTTCTCCTCTGCATCCGATTCCAGGCAACACCTGGTTTCAACACTAAATAAAATGCTTTACTATTTCACAGCCGTCCATGCCACCCACTCAAGAAACTGCAGAACAAGTTGCCAATGTTGGGGCTTCAGGGAAAGTCGTATTAAGAGACGTAGAGATTGCGTCTTATTTTAAAGCCACCTTGCAGTAATGTGCGTGCAGATATGGGCCTCTAGTAATGCTGCTGGATGATGGGAAGAGACGCATGTACGCTGAAACGATCCTCCTTCTGCTGACCCTTATTGAACACTTGTGGCTTTAAGCCTCGTCGTGGTCATTAGAGGCAGGATGGGAATGGCGGCAAGGAACGGGAAGGAATTGGGCCATGGTCTTTTGAAGGAAGCACCCCGGCATTCGCCTGGAGTGATTTGGAGAAACTATGGAAAACCAAAATCTGGATGCCCGGACGGTGATTCGAACCTGCGTCCTCCCAAATGCGAGGCCAGATAGTTAACCGCTCACCCACCACGCTCGGTCAGTACGTGTTCCCAATACCTGCGCACAGTATGGTTCAGGTGGCAGGAAATTTGTCGGAACGAACATCCTGCCTTCTGAAGTCCAACGATGCGCCTTCTCTCAGACTCTGCAAGTTGTATACGTCAAATGTATCATCAAGGCATGCTACCTATTCACTGATTCTCCCTCTGATAATGCCGTATCCGATTCCCGGAGTGAATGGTTACCACGGCGGATGTTCCTCTCCATAAGAACACTCCTGGCAAGATGAACTGCGATGGTTTCCCAGTTGCCTTCCCCACTATATGTTACTGTAGGAGTGTATAACTGAGATGGTGTGTGTGTTCGATGCAGAGCATCGTTTGTGTTGTGTGAAATAAGAGAAGAAGAAAGGGGAGGGTTAAACCCGGTGCCGATCGATTCAAGCCTACTCTTCCGGAATACACTGAGAAGGCAGCCGGGTTTAAAGATCCGACGGACGAATTAAAATTGTTATTATTATAACGAAGGGTACATTGCACCCATCCGAAAGTGTAGTAGTTTATACGGGATACAGCACGAAGCACCCATGGGCTATTCTGTCTTATTTAATTCACAATATTTGCATTAAGCTTTTAATAATTGTTCCCACCATTTAAAGTTATTTCAAGACCATTTTAACTAATATTTGCTATTAATATATTGCTATGTAATATATTAACAACGATGGATTGTTTAGTGTCTTGTTGCATCCATTGCCAAGGCTCCACAACAAGTTCTGGGTTATTCGATTCAGTCAAAATTAGCGGCTTGCAGCGACGCACGTAGTCAGTATTATGTAGGAGTTTGAGAAAGTCATTCGCACATTGTTCAGGTCATTATTGAAATAAAAATTCAGCATGTTAGTTAAACTGTATCAGTTAACTGTGCTCTTAATATTCATGTTATTGGCTACTTAGTAGTAAGAAGTCTGATGTATGCGATTCAGTTATTGTAATAAAAGAAGAAGTCTTTTTCATTTCTTGCTTCGTTATTTGTACAGTTCAACCGTAAGCAAATTACAGAGATGCAAAATTCAATAATTTATTTTTGGAGAGCTGTGCCGGTAGGGATTGAAATGCCAAGATCAGAAATTAGTTTGGATGTGAAGCTCCCTCTTCCACTCAGAGTTTTGTGTGAACTGTGGAGTAAAGATATAGAAATGTTATTTAAAATAATACCATAGGTGCTTCAGGTTTGTTTAAGGTAAATGAGCGTTTCCCGAAGCGAAGCAGTAAATTATAATCTTCAATCATATGATATGCAACGTAATACGTGTCTTGCCAATCTACTGCTGTTTGTAGCCCAAAGATGCTGGATTCATATGCTACAAAGACAGTAAAATAAGAAGGTACCAGCAGTTCGAAATCTTGGTGATAATAATCACTATACAAGAAGCATGATACGCATCAGTCGAACTGTAAAGTTATTTCATACTCATATTATGAGCTACCTACCTAACATTTTCATATTGCCGCTTCAAATTTACGTGTTTACTTCAGAAATATTAGTATTGAAGACTTTTGTCTTTTTCTACCCTACTGTTAGTGAAAATTGCAACACCAAGAAGGAGAAATTTATTCCACAGATTAGGGACATGACAATATAGAAATGAATAGAATTACAGAACTGTACATGCACTTTGAACGTGAGAATTCAATACAGTATGAAGCCGCCACTTACTGCAATCGGAATCTCTATATATCGTGGCATGGCATCTAAAGCTGTGTATCCACTACGCGCGAAAACACTCGAACATTGGCTGGCGTGGCAGCCGCGCATAATGGATACGCTGTTGGCTCGCGAGCCTTCTATTAGGCGCGCGGCAAAGGCATCCCACTACCTAGCTTGCGCGCAGTTAAGACGGGGATATTTTTGTTCGAGTTGGCTCGCGCGGCACAGCGACAGTTCTCTATCATGGGTAACTAAAAGTGTCGCCTTTTAATACAATTGGACGGTGCCAAAGATTTTTTTTTTTTGGAATAGCAAATGTGCAGCCTAATCAGAAACCGATGGTATCAATTCAATCGGCACCACAACCATCACTTGAAACTCCAAACAACGCATCTATAGAATCGCCAAATGACATGATAAGCTCAATACATGTTATCTATGTAAGAAGTAAGTTCTCGTTAGGAATGGAACCAGGAAATCGAATAACAATAAAAACTTTATTATATAACGGGTATTATTTCCTTATCATTGCAAGTTCTTTCAGTACTTCGAATAATGCGTCAGAAATATCTGGAAATATTCTCTAAAATAAATGTTTTGACATTCCAAAAAAGTATTGCAGGCTAGTACACGAGCCTCCAATTGCTAGAAATCTTGAAGTTACAGCGTCTGTCGGTAACTGAAATCTCCTCCAAAATTGAATGTTCGCTTTGTTCACATTTGGCTCAGTTAATTATTTTAAGAACTCTAACTCTATCGTTGTCACTCTTGTAAAATTTGTTAATTGTATGCTCCATGGTTTCATATCTCATGTCTTCCATAAGTTTCACACCATACTGCATTCTATTAAAATACAATTTCTTTATCCACCAACCCACTTTTTATTTAGGTTTCTACTATACAGTGTGATGCACCACAGTGAAAGTGGCAGCTGCTCGTGCACGTGAAACGTCCACGGTGGCTTCACGAAAATACTGTGCCTGGATAGCTTGCCTCGTAATCCTGGCTGGGTTGCGTTGCCGCGCGCGACCGCCGCGCTCGTCAACAGAAATGGCTCGCGCGGCGAATAACCTGTTTGGCGCGCTCGAACATAGTTCGCGCGGCAGCCGCGCATTGTCGATACGCAGCTTAATAGAGCCAGGGTATGCTGCAGGGTATTACACTGCCACGCTGTTTGTAGGCGCGTCCACAAAGCATCGACAGTGGTTACAGGAGGACCAGAACGAACGGGTTGCTGACCGACCATAACTCAGACATGTACGATGGGCGACATGTCAGGCGAGGCGATCATGCAGACCAGGGAAGCAGTGGTACCCGTAGTTTTTCGAAGAGGGATTACAGATTTTTTGCCATGTGTGGCCGAGCATTATCCTGCTGAAATAAGGCATGCGGAACCGCTTGCACACAGGCAATGCCTTGGCCTCTTAACAACTCACTCTTCAGGTAGCCTTCCATACGTAGGAGTCGAGATCGCATGGTATATATGTATATAACTAGGGCTTGCAATCCAGCAATGTGGTATCCCGAAATCCCGTGGGATCCCACATAATTTGTCAGTCTGGCGGATCCCACACAGTATGAAGCGTTTCAGTCTGTGTGACCTTCCTTCCCATTCGTCACTATCCGGCCGGCTCTGTCTCTACCGGTTGTATTGCCTCGTTTGACTGTACCCATCGAGTTCACATTTTATTCACGGCAACAAATGAATGTTTTTGACATCTTTCATGATTTCTAAATAAACAAATCCACTTCTACAGTTTTATAAGAATTCGCGTTTGTTTTTGTTGCATGCGTTACTACAGTTTTGTTGAACTATTGCGAAATCAGCTCCGAGATCATAAACACAAATATACTACGGTTGGAACTGTATCTGACAAGAAAGTAGAATTAATACAAAAAGAAGAATAAACTATTGACAGCTAGATAAATCTATGGAATAAATAATTTCCAGAATGCTTCGCAATAAAGTTTTTATTATAAATTGCTTCTGTACTTCATGTGATCTGAAATATCTGTTTTTAAATAACTGGATTTCAACTTTCTAACTCTGCTAATATTGTAAGAGGTATAGTCACAATTTTTCAAATGTCGTAAAAGTTGACATGATTGTTCAGTTTGAATATCTCAAGAAACAATGAGAAACATTTTCGTTGAGTTTTGATGAGTATTAGTCTAAAAAAAAAAAAAAAATGAATGTTTATGTTCACCGAAGAGAAATACATTTTAATCTTGGCCAGCTTAAAATACTGGTTCGTGCAGTTTAGTCACAGAACGGCTGACAAGTTTTTATCTCGATCTCTAAACTGATTTTATTGGCTTAAGATCTGACGAACTAATGTCATGGCAAAAGTTGGTTAGCTTCTGCTTTGTTATCGGCAATTCTGCTTTTTCACACAATATGCATTTGGAAAAAATATTATACAAAAAAAAACCTACTGAAACAGAAATCCAACATACAGAAACAACTATGACCGACTCGGATGTAGAGGATAAAGAGCTGGACGGGAGAATCGAAGCACAAAGCGTGACCGTAACACTAGATCATCCACCTACTGAAGTGGTTCCCAGATATAATGATCTCAAATAAGTGCGGAAAGTTTTTAAACTTTTCAAAAAGTCTTTTATTTATGATCGTTTTATTCAAACGAACTAGCGAGGAGAAATGACGTTCTCGGCCGCTGGCAATAAAAGTAATTCTTTCCAAATAAAGTGATAGTTTGACTGCTTAGTAGACAGAAAGACTGTTTTTTAACAGTTATGGTTTACTGCAAGGCGTGTAATGTGATCGGAATATTTACGATACTTACCATATTTGATTATTTACTTAATAACTAGAATTAGATTTAAAACAAAAGTGTAAAAGTTCATTTCAAGTAGGCTAAATTTTTTTTAAATTAATGTTATTCTGCTGATTAAATTATTGTTGACTGTTGATTTCTATTATTAAACTTTAAAGTTGAATTAGTAAATTCAATATAGAGACGTTTATTATTAATTTTCTAAAACTCTGCAAATGCGGGATTGAAAGCACTGCGGGATCGCAGTTCTTATACATAAAAAATGGTGCCACAAACCATCACATTTGGCGTTTGTCTGCTGTGCCTCTCAACAGTGCAGTCTGTCCTATAGCTTTCACCACGGTAGCGTCTATCGCGTAACGGACATCCCTGTAGGACAAGTTGAAACAGAACTGGTCACAAAATATTACATTTTTCCAAACAGCACGCCAGTGATGGCATTCATATTAACGTTGCAGCCTGAGGCGTTTGTGATTTATGGTCAATGAAAGCCGACGCAATGGTATCCGTGTCACCAGTCCAGCCCTCAGCGGACGGCGTCGAACAGTCGACATAGATATGTCACACCCGCTGCAGTGCTGCAGCGTAGAGCCAACAGTGTGGACGAAGCTGTTGTGTCGGTTACGGCCATGCAGGCAAGATGGCTGTCATCCCACGTTTTGGTCACATTGTGTGGTCCAGTACCCGCTCGTCGCTGTGTACCACCCTCTTCTATCCACTCGTTCCACACATGCATCACTGTCGTAGGAGCTTGCTTTGCACGAGCCGGAATGTAAAGGTGGGTCCACACGCTTGCCAATCCTCGACAAGCCGTCTCAAATTGAAACATGTGGACAGAGCGTTTGGCGTGGCTTGTGTAGGATTGTGGCTAATCCGATCGAGTGTCGATTTTTTGGCACAAATCAAAGGAAGTTTGCGGCAAGCGCTTGCGAAGCGTCTACACGTTTGTGCGGACTTTGTCCGCCATCAGTGCATAATCGATATTGACATGCGTTCCTGTTTGTTGTGATAGAAAACCTGCTTGAAAAATGAATATATTGCCCAACAAGGATATTTTAAAATTTTCCGAATGCTACCAAGTAGAACCCTGCATTTGGGACCAGAAGAATAAAGACCATAAAGAAAAAATAAAGTAGCTGATGCTTGGAGTCGTCTTAGAGAAATTTTAAATAAACCTGTCATGTAGATAAAAAAAATGCTTACCGTCACATTTCGTAAACATTAAAAGAAAATACAAGATTCTATTCACTCTGGCTCGGATATAAATTTATTAATTTGGCTGGTATAGTATAGCTGCTCTGAAGTCTGTATTTTCTTTAGAAATCATAGATGAAATTTCATTCAGCGAATATTCAAAATCAGCATAGCTCTTCCTGCAGAAGTTATCATACTGCCCAAATATCTCAAAAAGAAGCTCATTAAATGTTTCTTCCATAAATTCTCTGCAGTCAAATAATAATTGACACGGAATTTATAATGTAGTTAAAATAATAATTATTACACAATTCTAATTATAAAACAATATCTTATATTAAATGAAATACATACATTAAGCTACATAGTAATAATAGTTACATGAATGAAAAAGGCCATGGCGAATTCCTTCCCGTTCCTTGTCCCCAGTCCTACCGCGCCTCTAATGATCTCGACGTCGATGATGCGTAAAGCCATAAGTAAAAAAAAAAAAATGATCCGTCATGTTGCCCGATGTTACCCAATGTTCTACATTGTTTATGTCAACAGAAACAAAAGTTCCTGCTTGAAGTTGACTGTTTCCAAAAGTAGCGGTAAAGATGAAAAGA
This sequence comes from Vandiemenella viatica, assembly GCA_031002005.1. Lineage (NCBI taxonomy): Eukaryota > Metazoa > Arthropoda > Insecta > Orthoptera > Morabidae > Vandiemenella > Vandiemenella viatica. The sequence goes on from CM061921.1 coordinate 33,932,985, forward strand.
AATACAGGAAAATCGATAAACATGATCGTGACTGAAACCGTTTCTCGTTTGATACAGGCAGCTTGTTTCTTGTTTCTTGTTGCTTAAACCTTAGTTGTTTATGTGCTGCTGCAAAAAGGTTCGAGGGAAAATATGATTGATTGGATTGAATTTTTAGAATGAAAAGGTAATTTAAATTACAAAAAAAATGCTGAGTTTGAATTAGTTATTGACCATTTTAATTGAATTTACCTAAACGTAATGTTGGAGAACTGATATAATAGCGTCACAAGCTTCTGGCACAATTTTGGATATTGCTTGTTTGGAGATTCGAAATAGATACATAAAAGAAGTATATGAATCTCCAGTAGCTAGAAATATTGAAGTCAGCAGTAAATGTTCCATTGGAAATATTGCTCTCTTGCAGTTTGTATTTTGTTTTTGAATAAACGGTTCAGTTTTAGAAAGTAACCATTCTAAATCAGTGATCCTATTCGAATAAAATTTTTTTTTTGTCCATCTCTATCGTTTTTTTAAAAAAAACAAAAACAAAGGGTGGTCTGGTTGCTTAGTGGATAAGGAGCTAAATTCTTCTTTTTTTTTTTTTTTTTTTTTAAAAGTTCGGGTTCCGGTACCCGGTACCGGGTTCAAATCCCGGTGGGGCAGGATTTTTTAAAATTTGAATTTGATCATATATGCCATGCCAGAACGTCCCAAATTAAATTGTAGTTCCCAGAGGAAAGGACATGGCCATCCTACCACTTACATGATGGCTTAGTATGCCTCCTACAGTAGGATCCAACCAATCGTTGGGGGACTAAGGTAGTTTAAAAAAAAAAGAAAAAAAAATCGATGATGCGTTAGGCTACATGTTGATTTTCTCTACAAAAGACTTGGTCTTATTCAGCGTTTATGTTTTTTTTTTTCTTTTTACTCAAAATTACATAAATTGCAGCAGCTGCTTACAAAACATCACTATTGCACAACATCATGGCATAATAACAAAATTATGATAAAATGTTTTTATTTCGCACAGAAAATTAAAAGTTGTTATTATTGGTTTACTCCGATGGCAACTGTAAAGAGGAACACAAGTAATCTGTTCTTAAATTAGGTTTTCTGGTGTAGGCAGAATGTTGCTGAAAGTTGCGATTTGTTTCTGATTCTAGTAACAGAATGCAACAGTTAGCAATAAGAAGTTCCTTATTGCAATTTTCACGTACCACAGTGCATGTTCATTATTTTATCTTATGGCTTTACAACTCGTCGACAACGAGGTTATTAAAGGCAGGAGAGAACGGAGAGTGACAAGGAAAGGGAAGGAATTCGGCCATGGCCTTTTGAAGGAACCCTCCAGGCATTTGGCAGGAGAAACCACGGAAAACCGATTATCTGGATTGCCAGACAGGGGTCTGAACAAGGGTCCTCCCGAATGTCAAGCCAGTTGTATGTTCAGTTATCTGTAATGCACAGGAGATTTACAGACATTGATATACCTTAATATATTGCTCTAGGATAAATAATCGAGTAAACACGGTGGTTTGACATAGGGATGTAACGGATCTCCGCATCCGCAAGTGCGGAACTTTCGCGTGAAATACCACATCCGCATCCGTAATATTTATTACGGATGTATAGCAGATTTTTTGTTTACATTGCAATAGATATTATTCTGTTCTCTTTATACGAGATTGTGCTCATCGTCTCTGAGCCAACAACAATGTGGTTTTTTTTCTTCTGACGATCTAGCAATAAAAATATCAATTAACTAAATGGTGTTATTACCTAAGAGATGAATTTACAAGTTTATACCTGCATGTAAAGTACAGCACCTTCTTCACGGTCCAACTTACAGGACATCCGTGTAGAACAATAGGATGCGCTCACCCATTCACGCTAGTAAGAGGAGTCCAGCAAAATGTTCCAAGCAATCCTTTCCACTCGTACTTTCTCGCGGCACACCATGTGTCCTTATCGCACACTCGCAGGATTTTTTTCTCCAGTCATGATTAACACCATAGCTTGTTGGACAGCAAGGACTTGTGTTGGTTGTTTGGGAGTCCCAACATCCAACATGTCCCGCATGTAGTTCTCTAACCCTTTTCACGGCCTATCAAGGTTATTTATCGAAAATCGGATGAACATAGGTCCTACAAGTTGTACTGTTGATGGGCCGCTAGAACGGTAGAAAGACAGGTGGCGGACACGGAGATGTGTGGTAGCGTGTGCTTGACGCTTGAATTAGTCGAGCCGCGAACTACGCAAAGTTCACACAGGGCATAAATCGTTTTATTAGACGCGTGCGTCGTTGTGTAAATAATTTAATTCATTTGTGAAATCATTCCATGTTTTTAATTGTTGGAAGATGAGGCAAAAAATAAATCAATGTGGCAGTATTGTATGGAAATAGACATTTCTTCTGAAAAATGTAGGATTTGGCATAAAAAATATACTTGTTTTGATTTTAAATTTGTTTTTGATAAAATATTAAAATATAAATACTTATAAATTTATTTTTCCACTTCCGCATCCGCAAAACATCCGCATCCGCGGATGTCAAACATTGAACATCCATATCAGCATCGGCATCCGCAAAGATGACTTTCGTTAAAACCCTAGTTTGACTTGACACCATATTTCGGAGATCGTAACCGTCACCACTTCAAATGAAGTACTGGACCTACCAGAATACCGGAACTTTATGTCAAAATATCTTGTCAAACCGTTGTGTTGGTTACTGAACAGCAATATGCATATTAAAGTATAACGGCGAGAATGGCTTCGTTCTTTTATTGATATACCTGTTGATATTTTACATGCGGGTATATGGAACACAGCCCGCTCTCGTTAAGGCTGTAAACACGGACTTGCTCAAACCAACAAAAAGTGGAAGTGTTTACATAACTCCTCGTACAGGAAACACCCAACGTTACGCAATAGCAGCTCAGACCGGAACTGTTTAACATCTCGATCGTTCTGTCCATTCCGTAAGCACAGGAATTCCTACAGTCTCATTAAACGTTTCATCGTCCTTGAACATCTTTTTACGTAACTCACCGAAAACATCCACTGACCACTACGTTTCTCAAACCGTGATTTACGTCAAAACAAGTTTTTTGCTGTCGTCAGTCTTTAGACTGGTTTGATGCAATCCTTCATCCCTTCTTATTCTGTGCTAACCTCTTCGTTTCTACATACCCCTTACAACCCACGTCCTCATAAATCTGCTTCATATATTATAATCTCTGTGTACCTCTATAGTTCTTACCTTCGGCTGTTCCGTCCACTAACAAATTAACCAATCCAGCATGTCTCAAAATATGACCTAAGAGCCTGTCTCTTCTTCCTGTAAGCTTTTTCCATAAACTTCTTTTCTCACCCATCATTTCCAAAACTCGTTCATTTCTTACTTTGTCTGTCCACCTAATTTTTAGCATTCTTCTGTAGCATCACATTTCAAATGCTTCAAGTTTCTTTCTTTCCGGTATTCCTAAAATCCATGTTTCGCTACCGTAAAGTGCTGTGCTCCAAACAAAGAGTTTTAAAAAGTTCTTTCTAATTCCTAGATCAATATTTGAAACTAAAAGGTTTCTCTTTTTCATGAAGGATCTTTTTGCTAGTGCTATTCTGCTTTTAACATCATTCCTGCTTCGGCCATCGGTTGTAATTTTGCTTCCCAAGTAACAGAACTCACTCACTTCTCCTATTGCATCCGATCCTTTTTTTATATTTAATCTGCTAGTATTGGTATCACTTCTGCTCTATCTTTCATCACTTTTGTCTTACTTTGATTCATATTCAGTCCAAAATCTTCCTTCAGTATTTTGTTCATGCCATTCAATAACTTCTCAATATCCTCGGCCCTCTCTGCTAACAAGACAATGTCATCAACAAATCGTAGCATACCGATTTTTTTCTCCCTTAAAACGTATGCCACATGGAAATTTTTCTTTGACTTTCTTCATTGCTTCTTTTACATACAAGTTGAATATTAACGGGGATTGACTACAACCTTGTCTCACACCCTTTTTAACTGATGCATGTCTCTCGTGATTCTCTACTTTTATCACATCCACTTGATTCGTATATAGTTTATAGAGTATTCTTCTATCTCGATACTTTAGACCTGACTTCTTTAAAATTTTGAATATCTTGTCCCAAATAACATTATCAAAAGCTTTTTCTAAATCAACAAATGCCATAAAAGTATCTTTGTTTTTCTTGATCCGCTCTTCAAGTATTAATCTTAAAGACAGAATTGCTTCCCTTGTACCGCGATTTTTCCTAAACCCAAACTGATCTTCACTTACTATCTCTTCTACCACCCTTTCCATCCTTCTGTATATTATTCTGGTCAGTAATTTTGAAGCATGTGATGTTAGACTAATGGTGCGATAATTCTCACATTTGTCGGCTTGTGCTTTCTTTGGAAGTGTGAAGATGATATTTTTATTAAAATCAGTTGGAATTTCTCCTGTTTCATAACTTTTTGATATCATCTTGAATAATCTTTCGATTCCTTCTTCTCCTAGAGATTTAAGAAGTTCTGCAGGGATCTCATCAATTCCAAGTGCCTTATTTGCGTTCAAGTCATTCAGAGTTTTATTAAATTCTGTCCTCAAAACAGGATCTCCTAAGTCTTCAATGTCGACATCGCCTTCCTTTTCCAATACACTATTGTTCAAGTCGTCCCCATCATACAGTTTCTCAATGTATTCCTTCCATCGGTTAGCTCTATCTTCTAAGCTTAAAAGAGATTTCCCATCGGCAGTTTTAATGTTCATACCTCTTTTCTTCATTTCTCCAAAATTCTGTTTGATCTTTCTATATGTAACATCTACTTTTCCTACGACCATTTCCTTTTCTACTTCTTCACACTTTTTGCTATTTTGCATTTCCTATTTATTTGATTTCTAAATTGCCTGTACTGCTCTCTTCCTGCTTCATCCTGAGCATTTTTGTACCTTCTCCTCTGATCAATCAGCTCCAAAATTTCTTGTGTGATCCAAGGTTTTCGGGCAGCTTGTTCCCTAAAGCCTAATGTTTCTTTGCCAGCTTTAATTATTTCGGTCTTTAATGCATTTCATTCGTCCTCGGTTGAGCTCCTTTCACAATTACTTCTTAGACCTAAGTCTACCATTTCTGCAAATTTTTCTCTAGTGCTAGATTGTTTCAGTTTATTCACTGCCAGTCTGTTCTGCTTATGCTGCTTCCTTATTCGCTTAAATTTCAGCCTGCACTTCATTACTATCAAATTATGGTCCGAGTCTATGTCTGCTCCTGGCAAACAAAAGGTGACAACACTCTGAAACCACATTTTTTTAATTGTTAACTGATATATTACGAATTAAGTGAAAAAGATTACATAAATTGACATTGGCATAGTCAATAAAATATCTACCGTGAACTTTCTATAGGTTTTAATGCATATTTAACATTTTTTTGGGTTATATTGTTTCTCATAGGAGGATAGGGCCAGTCTACATCAATATAAATGCGCTTATTTTTTGTTTATGAAATCTGTAAGCAACTAGTGTTTTCACAAGGTTACTCCAGTAATGCCAACAATGAGTTTTTGTTTCAGATGCATAATATCAACACGTTGATAAAGGAGACTGACAATCATCTTTTCCGCCCCCTACCTACAGCCATGATTAACTTGAGAATGTGAGGACCTGAAAAGCTAAAAAAATGTAGAAATCGCTGCCTGTAGAATGGCAATTTTCTTCTACATCCTTCTATGTTTCAGTTCATGGTGCTTAAAATATTGTTTTGACGCTCCTTGCCTCTCATCAGATTTTCGTACCGTCATACATGCGCCTATGCTACAGGTTATTACACCACTTTGCACCAAGCCTGTTGGCTGAGCAGTAGCGCTGGGACCTTTCATTCAGGAGCACGCATGTTCAAATCTACTTCACAATCAAGACTACGTGTGGTAATAAGTTTCATGCATGTTGAGGGAATGTAATTGTTTGTAACATTAAAACATTAAAAGATTGGAACTACATAAAATTAACTAACGAAAATGTAATTATTCAATGTTGAATGAACGATTGTTGTAACTTGTTTCCAGTGGACTTACAAAAGTCAGTTACTAACTTCAGAAATCTTTATTATATATATATATATATATATATATATATATATATATATATACAGGGTGTCCACAAATGAATATCGGGGTTTTAATGCTTTATAAAATTTATTACATTATCCTTACAGTTATAAATGATATGTCAAATGAAAGAGCAACTCAAACAGTTTTGTTCGTTGGCACTAGTGCGCATGTTCGTGAAATGTTTCCGCTGCGATCCGCTAGAATGCGGTAGTAGCAAATATGGCGACTAGTGAAGAGAAAGCGTTTTGTGTTTTACAGTTTGCAAAGACTGAATCTGTAGTTACTGTGCAGCGTGCGTTCCGCATTAAGTTCGGGCGTGATCCTCCAAGTGACAATAACATCCGTAGATGGTATCATCAGTTTGAAGATACAGGCTGCCTTTGTAAAGGAAAGAGCGCGGGACGACCAAGAGTTAGCGAAGAGACTGTTGAGCGAGTGAGAGAGTCGTTCACTCGTAGCCCAAAGAAATCTGTTCGGAAGGCTAGTCTCGAATTAGAAATTTCCAAGTCGACTGTTTGGAAAGTTTTAAGGAAACGCTTGCAACTACGTCCTTACCGTTTACAGTTGTTACAGGCTCTAAAGCCTGCAGACCATGGTTTACGTGCCAAATTCGCTAACGAAATGTTGTTACATGACGATGAAGATTTTCTACATCATGTTGTCTTCAGTGATGAATCGACCTTTCACCTCAGTGGACATGTTAACACTCATAATGTGCGGATCTGGGGCTCAGAAAATCCTCAAGAGATCGTACAAGTGCAACGATACTCCCCTAAAATCAATGTTTTTTGTGCCGTATCCCGGCGGAAAGTTTACGGACCTTTTTTTTTATGAACCGACTGTAACTGGTACGTCTTACCTTGATACACTAGAGCAATGGCTCTTCCCTCAGTTGGAACAATATGAACCAGAGAACTTCATTTTCCAGCAAGATGGTGCGCCACCTCACTGGCATAACGAAGTACGCGGTTGGTTGAACGTAACTGTACCCGCCCGCTGGATTGGCCGCAAGGGGCCCAATGACAGAGCTTGCTATGCGTGGCCACCACGTTCACCTGACCTAACGCCATGCGATTTCTACCTTTGGGGTTTCATCAAGGATCGTGTGTATGTGCCTCCGTTGCCAGCCGACCTCCTTGATTTACGACAGAGGATTGAAGCAGCTGTTGCAACAGTTACTGAAAACACACTGCTCAACGTTTGGGAAGAACTCGGCTACATACTTGATGTGTGCCGTGTGACAAATGGTGCCCACATAGAACACTTGTAAGCTTGTATATAAAACTGTTTGAGTTGCTCTTTCATTTGACATATCATTTATAACTGTAATCTTATAAAGCATTAAAACCCCGATATTCATTTGTGGACACCCTGTATATATATATATTACAAAAGAATCATTCACTTTCAAAACCAGAGCTATTCAAAGGCATTATACTTACAAATTTGATTGATCTATGAAAATAACCACAACATATTCAAGTTTACACCAGGTGGCGTGGCAGCACTAGTTCAGTATCCATAACGAGTTCAGTTCAGTCTCTCCAGAAATGGAGGCAAAGCGAGAAAAGAGTTTCTTTGGGGTCACATTAAGGACATTTTTTACGTACCCCCACTACCAAAAGCGATAGAAGAGCTGCAGAAACGGATCAGTGATGCACTCATAAACATTGACGTGATCACTCTACAAAATGTGTGGATTGAATTGAACTACTGCCTGGATGTGTGTGTCGTGTGACCAAGGGAGCACCCACAAAACTTTTGTAGAGAGAGCATAAAACTTGGATATTTTGTGGTTATTTTCATATATCAATCATATTTGTAAGTATAATTCTTTGGAATAAATCGGGTTTTGAAAGTGAATTATTATCTTGTAGTAACCCTTTATTACAGAACACAATGAATCATCCAAATGTATTTCCAGTATTTGGCATAGCACTTTCGACAATTTGTGACACAGTATAGAGTTTTGATTTTTCTGTCTTAAATGGAGACACCTAAACTATCAAGAGTTTGGGGTTTTACGTGAGCGAAATGGAAAAGTACAGTGTGAAATTCCCCAGTGAACGATGGTCTGGTCTGCTTGAGCGGCGGCAAGGTTAACTCAGCAGCCAAACGTAAACAACAAGCAACCCTGCTTTAACAGATTCATTTTACGCTTAAAAATATTGTTTTGTTACAACTGATAGAATTGGTGCCTGAAATGTTAATAAAAAAGAATCTGCGACACAAATAATTCAATTTTTCAACACTTAATCTCACACGGTCCTATTATTTTTTAATCGCAAAAGACTTAAAGCTATCCATGTAAAATACTGATGAGATCAATAGCAACACACTAACCTCTAGTAGTAAACAATCGCTATTCTCTGTATTTATGATGCTCAACGGTCATAAAAATACAATTATTTCATCTTCGTGAATACGGAATTCGGCATAAGACTTTAAATTGATAGTGGCGTAATAATTGGAAAAAAAGACGGCACTGTTTTATCCTAAACAGAAACTAGTGAATTTAAATGTTAAAAAAGACCTAAAGAAAGAGAGAGATAGTAAAATCCAATAGTTTCTTATGACTCACTGTGGTGAAATAAATTATTGTTAACTCTCGTTAATAGACCATAAATAACAATAATAGCCGTTGACTGCTTGTGTAAACCTGCGTTACTTCATGACAACTTTTCAAATTTTGACATAGCTATTACATATAAAGTTTTATAGAAAAGCGAAGTAAAGGATCTCAGGCATATACACAAACACAGTAATCAAGTTATGTAGAAACCAGCCACTAATACTTGAGTATTATGTTATATCACAGACAGATAGTGATAAAGACAACGGATAGACATAATGCAGTAAAAATAATCACAGGAAAAACCGAAACATAAAGATTATTTAAAGCTAGATACCAAATACCTACAAGATTACTATAATATAAGTTAAAAAAAATCTAGTATTTAAACTTCCCGCTCTCATCTGAAGCTACAGTGGTTCCACCATTTTTCGGCAACCATATTCCTCTGATCACTTTTTGAGTCATGTTATATGATTTCACGTTTGATCAGTGACAAATGTGGAATGCGTCGCAAATCGGAACACTATCACTAGGTAGATACTTCGATTGTATAACTGTAAATTATCAGCTATGTTAACGTCGCAATAGTCGCTAGACAAAATCGGCAAAAATTCTGCCGGCACAATGAGGAGAAAACTACAGGAACGATCATGTAAAAACGACAGGTTTAATTTCAGAATTACTGATGTCGAAATCGAACTCAGACAACGAATACGTCCTTTCTATTCATTATGTCGCTACTGTTTCATCTATTGCCATTTTAGACATCAGGACCATTAGTGTCTTGTTAAATTTTTTGTTGTTTGCAAAACTATACCTCATTGAATATTACGGTAGATTAATGGCATTCCCTTCGTACAGGCCCTAAAAAACGATTAACGAGCAGTCAATCATAAGCCTCTTTTGTTACCTTGGGAGAACCAAATAAGAGGTTAGCCATGGTGGGAGAAGAAAAGAGAGGGGATAAGGGGAGGGAAGGGAATGGATGGGAAGGTAGGGTGAGGGAAAGAGTGGAGGGGAGGGAGGGGATGACACGTGCCATCTCCACGGGGAGTCGGATGATTGACAGCACGTTAATCGATTTGTAGGGCCCATACGAAGAACATGCCACTACTTGGTAGGCCTTAATAAATTTAATAGTATTAAATCAATGTTTCTCTTGCAATAAAAACGGTTGCAATTTCACCACATCAAATATTGTCAAGCCTTTTCTTAGAGTATTTCTTCATGATTAACTTCACTGTCGTTTTAAATAATATCTACACATTATTTAAGAACGTGAATCTGAGACCGTTGGGTGAGTGGTAAACGCTCAGACCTGACATTCTGGAGGACGCAGATTTTGACCCCGTTACGATCACATAGATTTCAGTTATCCTTGGTTTCGCTAAATCACTTTAGGATGACTTACTCAAAGTCCATGGCGCAGTTCCCTCCCGTTCTTTGTCTCCAATCATCTCCCGGCTCTAACTCGACGACCCATAAAGCCCTAAGCAAAAAAAGAAGAAACCAACGAGTGTAAAAACTCGGAAACACCAGGCAGTCGGCTAAAGCTCAGCTTGGTATTCAGCTCGAAGGTTGGCTGAACCCTCCCGAAAGAAGTTTACTAAGACTGGTATTGGAGGTAGGATGGCCAGTTCCTTTCCCCCTTACTTAACCTAACCCAACCTGGTAAACCTACTGATTAAAGGGGACCTACAGTTCAACATGGAATCCGAACGACAGAAGCTTTCTGATACTTCACATTACACAGTAAGTTGTGCCAGAGTTGAAGGTCTGATTAAGGACCTATGAAAATCCCTGCCGAGACATGGATTCTATCTCCAGTCTCCAGTCAGACGCTTTAACCACTGAGCCACCAGATCGCTCCACTTGGCCGAGTGGACTGCATTAAGGCGCCGCCATAAATGATACAGAAAGGTCAGATTTCATCAACTGTAAAGATTTCTAGATTTCATATAATATGCTAATTCGTAATGTGACCTTGAGAACCTGTTATAAGCTTCTCTACTGGATATAATTTTCTTTTATCTTGTTACTTTATTACCCATGTTTTAAGGTTGTCTCGACTATGATCATATAAAACTTAACGAGGTTCCTTTAAAGCATTAATTATTACCTAACCGTCTCACGTATAATTGTGATACTCGTCACCTTCTTACTGACGTCTTCAGAATATTTTTAATCTTATGCAATCTTTTCGGTGGAAAGTCTTGCTTTTGTTGTGGATTTCAATATTTCATAGTTGTATCCTTCAAATTATTTCCATTTAACTAATATTTTTGCTCCGAGAAAAGTTATGTTTTATGGCTTTTACTGAACAACGATACTTATAGCAGTAGCAGCGGCCGGCACCTGATATAGCCAGCAGATGGAACTGTCGAAACATTGTGTTTTCACATCATCCGACTGGGCATCCATGAGGATTACATATCATAATAATAATAATTATTTAATTGCTTGTTTCTACCACTCTTTAACATTTTTATCCTGCCTGTATATGTATTGGTTAATACTTCACTGCCTCGTTACGTTAAAAGATGGACACAATCACAACCCCAACATCAAAAATAATTCTGAATTTTATCTGGAAATGATAAATATTATTGAGTTATTTCAGCCACATCGTAGTAAAGTTACCAGGGCCGGCGCTAGGGAGGGGTAAGCGGGTTAAAAGTACCCGGGCCCGCCGGCTGATGGGGGCCCCCCATCACCGACTGTAGGGGCCCTCAGGCCATGAAACCAAGGATCCGCCCATTTTCGGCCGGCCAGTTTGTAGAGCTAAAAAAAAAGGTCGCCCATTTTACCCCGGGCCCGAAATTCCTACCGCCGGCCCTGAAAGTTACCGATTACTAATTATGGACCATAGATCCTAATTACATACACATGTAAGTTATACGGTTCATACCCAAAATTCAGCCATAAAATTTCCCTATTGCACAGATAATAACCATAAAGTTCCAAATGATCGTTCAAAGTTCTTTTCGTTACAGAACGCCACGCTGTATGGAATCATAAGGTATGGAACAATCACTTACGACTTTTACTGGAGAAACTTCATCAGCCATTTGGAGAGCTACCATTATTGCTTCACGCTTCATCTTTGCGTTCATTTTCTCCATTCTTTGTTATTAGTTATCTGTCGCTAGATTACTATTACTATTACTCCGCGATTCACTAAAAGTGTGTGGCGGAGGGTGCATTGCACCTATCCGAAAGGGTAACAGTTTGGAAGGGATATACGGGATATGTCAGGAGGCGCCCATGGGCTACTGTGAGGAACCATCCCAGCATTCGCGTGGAGTGATCTGGGAAAATCCAGATCAGGATGGCCGAAGAGCTTTATCGAAAGCTTCTCCTGTCGGATTTTAAGTTTACTCGCCCGGTAAATCCTTTCTATTCCATTCCCTAATCGCCCGTGGAAAAAAATGAATACAGAAAAGAATCGGTTCTGGCCCTTATTTCTCTTATCTTATTTTCACTGTCATTCCGAGACACGAATGTTGCTGGTAGCAATATTTGTTTGCTGTCATTGCGAAATACGTCGGTCGAGAATTTTTCAGTTAGCTTCTGTCGAGAGCAACTCCTTCGGTGTTCCAGGTCTTCTCAACCTAACTCCTTCAACATCGCACTTACGATTTCCCTCCAACTATATATACCTGTCACGAATCGGGCGGCTCTTCTTTGGACCTTCTCTAATGCCTCCATTAACTCCTTTTGATGGGGACCCCATACAGAACAACAATATTCTAAGTAAGGACGCACTAGTGACTTATATGCAATCGATTTAACTTCCGGAGAGTATTGTTTTAAATTACGACCTAGAAATCGGAGCATATGATTTGCTTTCTCAATTACATTCTCGATATGCTCATTCCACGACACATTATTACGAATTGTTACCCCTAGGTATTTAGCGGAATCTACCGTTCTAAGGACAGTACCAATAATTGTATATTCAGAGCTAAATGGTGTCACCTTTTTACTTACACGCATGACTTGGCACTTTTTAGCGTTTAACTCCAACTGTCAGTCTTTACATCATGCAATTATTTTCGTAATATCGTCTTGTAACAAAGCGCAGTCTTCCTGGGTTTTGATTTCATGATAAATAATACCATCATCGGCAAATAATCTTTTCATCCCCCTTATTATGTCACACAAATCATTAATGTATATGAGAAACAATAGAGGCCCTATCACGCTTCTTGATTGAGTGGTCTCTCACAGGATTTTCATTCGAGAAATACACCACTATTGTAACATATGACAATTCCAACAGCCGCTGGTCAACTAGATTCCTGTCAGGAAACCTGCCTGTATTGCTAAAATTCTTCCATCGTTACCAATCTTAACCAGCGTGGTCGTTGAGCGGTAACCCTCTGGCTTCGCATTTAGGAGGAAACGAATCCAGATTTGGTTTTTACATGGTTTCCCAAATCACTACAGGTGAATGACGGGATGGTTCCTTAAAAAGGTCATGGGCGAATTTCTTCCCGTTTCTAGCCCCCAGTCTTTTCCTGCCTTTAATGACCTTGACGTCGACGAGCCGTAAAGCCATAAGAAATGTGAAAAAATGTTACCAATCTTAGCAATATACCCTGAGTCTTATTTCATACAGATGCACCAGACTGACGCAACTCCATTAGACCCTAAATGCTGTACATTCCATTTCATTGTGCAAACTATTGATCCTTCCCCAGGCGCCTTGGTTTCTAACATCACAAAAGCCGCATTCACGAGATGTCAGCTCGATATTTGGTGATCGACTGATAGTCGCTGGACTGGTTTTACTCTGCCAGAAAATTTGTGCTGTGCATTCGTGGTATTTGCTGATGTACCGTCTTCAACTGTAGCAAACAACGGTTCACCGTTTACAAAATGCAGTTATTCGATGCATACCTATTAGTCAAGGATCCTTATTGCGTATGTGAACACCAATGAAGTTTCCGAGTATTTAGTAAGGAAGTACCCATTACGAAGGAGTTTACGTCAAGATGAGATCATCGCCCCGCTGTTTACAAGCGAAGTTTAAATAGTGTCAGTTGGTATTACGCAGTTCCGCAAACAGGTTTTCGCTGTCTGATTTGCTTTAGCACTTAGTATCTTGTCGTAACGAAGCTTTGCGGGAGGACTAACAGCCAAGGCGCGAATAATGTTCTCTCAGTTAAGCCCGTGATGCTACGTGGCTTGCTTGGAAACATTTCTCGTGTCGGAAATATCAAAGTAATTAACTTCATTCTAACTTCTATTAATGTTATTGGTCAACTTCTAGTAACCAGAGCCATATTTAAGGACTTTATTTAACCAGTAAAGTTTTATTTCACGAAGAATAATAATAAACATGAGGATGAAGGAAGATGCTATACATTATACTTCAAACATAAAAAAATTACATATGTTTAAACACAGCTCCTATTGTAGCGAATTCAGTAGCAGAATACCCAAGTGTACCAACTGCAGAATTTAACAAAAATTTATTTAGTAGATTTATGCAGGAGGTAACGGATTTCTTCTTCAGCCAGGTTTCATATCACGAAACCTTACATAAAGTTCTGCACATTAAAATCTACAATCTTCACAGCTCAATACAACTAACAAATCAAGTTTGTTCATCAACTCTACGGATTCTCTTAGGCCTCATCTCCCATATACAGGGCGTAGTGAGTGAACGGTAATGCTCTGGCTTCACTTTCGAGAGGACGCAGGTTCGAATCCCCGTCCAGCCGTCCAGATTTCAGTTTTTCAGTATTTCCCAAAATCACCACAGGCGTATGCCGAAATGGCTTTTTCAAAAAGCCATCGCAAAATTCGTTACTGTTTCTTGCCTCTAGTCCTTTCCCTTCTCTAACAACCTCAACGTCGACGAGGCGTAAAGACATAAGACAAAATAAACCTCTCCAACGATCACGTACATTTCTTGGTAAGTCCGACACAGTTTTTTTCTATTATTATTATTTTTTTTTTTTTGGCTGTCATCATTTTTTCGACTGGTTTGATGCAATCCTCCGACTTTTCCTTTGTGCTAACCTCTTCATCTCTACATACCCCTTACAACCCACGTCCTCAATTATCTGCTTCATATATTCTAATCTCTGTCTTCCTCTACAGTTCTTACCTTAAGCTGTTCCCTCCACCAGCAAATTAACCAATATAGTATGTCTCAAAATATGACCTACCAGCCTGTCTCTTCTTTCTGTAAGCTTTTTCTCAACCATCATTTCCAAAACTCGTTCATTTCGTACTTCGTCTGTCCATTTAATTTTCAGCATTCTTCTGTAGCACCACATTTCAAATGCTTCAATTTTGTTTATTTCTGGTATTCCTAAAGTCCATGTTTCGCTACCATAAAGTTCTGTGCTCCACACACAGAGTTTTAAAAAGTTTTTTTCTAATTCCTAGACCAATGTTTGAAACTAAAAGATTTCCCTTTTTCATGAAGGCTCTTTTTGCTAGTGCTATTCTGCTTTTATCATCATTCCTGATTCGGCCATCGGTTGTAATTTTGCTTCCCAAATAACAGAATTCACTTACTTCTCCAATTGCGTCCGATCCTACTTTTATATTTAATCTGCTAGTATTTGTATAATTTCTGCTACATTTCATCACTTTAGTCTTGCTTTGATTTATATTCAGACCAAAATCTTCCTTCAGTATTTTGTTCATGCCATTCAGAAATTTCTCAATCTCCTCAGCCCTTTCTGTTAACAAGACAATGTCATCAGCAAATCGTAGCATACTGATTTTTTCTCCCTGAATACTTATGCCACATGGAAATTTTTCTTTTACTTTCTTTATTGCTTCCTCTAAATATAAGTTGAATATTAACGGGGATAGACTAAAACTTGTCTTACACCCTTTTTAACTGATGCATGTCTCTCGTGATTCTCTACTTTTATAACAGCCACTTGAGTCTTATATAGTTTATAGAGTATTCTTCTATCTCGATACTTTAGGCCTGGCTTCTTTAAAATTTTGAACATCTTGTCCCACCTAACGTTATCAATATCTTTTTCTAAATCAACAAATGCCATAAAAGTATCTTTATTTTTCTTGATCCGCAGTTCAAGTATTATTCTTAGAGCCAGAATTGCTTCCCTTGTACCGCGATTTGTCCTAAACCCAAACTGATCTTCACCTACTATGTCTTCTGCTACACTTTCCATTCTTCTGCATATTATTCTGGTCAGTAATTTTGAAGAATGTGATGTTAGACTAATGGTGCGATAATTCTTACATTTGTCGGCTTGTGCTTTCTTTGGAAGTGTGAAGATGATATTTTTATTAAAATCTGTAGGAATTTCTCCTGTTTCATAACTTTTTGATATCAGCTTGAATAATCTTTCGATTCCTTCTTCTCCTAAGGATTTAAGAATTTCTGCAGGGATCTCATCAATTCCAACTGCCTTATTTGCTTTCAAGTCATTCAGAGCTTTATTAAATTTTGTCCTCAAAACAGGATCTCTTAAGTCATCAATGTTGACATCGCCTTCCTTTTCTATTATGCTAGTGTTCAAGTCATCCCCATCTTACAGTTTCGCAATGTATTCCTTCCATCGGTTAGCTCTATCGTCTGAGCTTAAAAGAGGTTTCCAATCCACGGCTTTAATGCTAACATCTCTTTTCTTCATGTCTCCAAAATTCTGTTTGATCCTTCTATATGCAACATCTACTTTACCTATGACCATTTCCTTTTCTACTTCTTCACACTTTTCTTCTAGCCATTTTTCTTTTGATTTTTTACATTTCCTGTTGTTACTACTTTGATTCATTACTGACGGATAGACAATGATCAGATTTTTTTGTTGAAAAAATTGAACAGTTGCTCTCGGCAAATAAAAAACAAAAAACAACGTACTCAGTGTTATTCATTTATGTTTTTTCTAACTCTGAATCTGCTCCTCTATGACTATATGTTGCAAGAGTTAGCGTATCAAAACGCGAACATTCCCCAGTGTTACAAGTGTAAGGGTACCGTAACACAGAAACAGCACATAATTTAAAGCCACCCATGCCCGAGGCCTGAATCCACTTATGACTGTGTCCACCATCCTCTAAGTTTCCAGAGCCGGCAGCCAAGTAATTGTTTTTCAAGATATACCATATTCTTTTATCATCTCTTAACATTCCTATTTGAAAATGCTGACAGTTATTTACGGAAATGATCTACTTTTCCTGACGATTAGTTTCAAGCAGATCACCATGTTTAATTTATTAAACTTTTTCACGCATTTTTCATGTTTTCGTCTCCTAATTAATTTACACAGTCAAATTTATTTTATATTGTTTTCACTGTCATTTATAGTACTTACATCACGATTATAGAAGCGTTTATTTTCAAGACATCATCCTCATCACATACCTTTTGATCTCTCAATATTTTACTACGTAATCCAGCCACTAACTATTCCATCTTTCCTTCTCAATTACCTCGCTAGAACAATTATCTGCGCTACTATGATAGTTCGTAACATAATTGTACAGAGCTTCTCCATATTTTTGTATTCAGTATTCTTAAGTCATAAGGACATCCCCAGGTTTCCGGATGTAAGCTGTAAATGGAAAGGTGTTGGCAAGTACGGCAAGCGCTGGGGGAACCCTGGCATGTTCTCCCGTGTTCTCAGCCGAAACCGGTCAGCCTTAGTGCAGTTTTTATGCGGGTACCACATTCTGCGCAGGCGATGCTGGTATGGAAGAAATATTCCATTTCAAAATACCTTCATACCCACACTCGTACAGTGGATACGCACACAGGCAACCCATACCATTTATTGCCTCCAATATGACAATGACCCCAATCAGTCTTAACCATATTTAAGCGCGGTAGTTTTAATTAACAGTTGTTTTCACACTGCGTTATATGTACAGTGAATATGTATTCAGAATACTATGTGAAGTTAAAACATTTTATTTAAGTGAATAATGAAAATACACTGAAGAGCCAAAGAAACTGGTACACCTGCCTATTATCGTGTAGGGCCCTCGCGAGTACGCAGAAGTGTCGCAACACGACGTGGCATGGACTCGACTAATGTCTGAAGTAGTGCTGGAGGGAATTACCACCACGCATCCTGCAGGGCTGTCCATAAATCAGTAATAGTACGAGGGGTTGGAGATCTCTTATGAACGGCACGTTGCAAGGCATCCCAGATATGCTCAATCATGTTCATGTCTGAGGACTTTGGTGGCCAGCGGAGGTGCTTAAACTGAGAAGATTGTTCCTAAAACCACTCTGTAGCAATTCTGGACTCGTGGGGTGTCACATTGTCCTGCAGGAATTGCCCAAGTCATTCGGAATGCACAATGGACGTCAATGGATGCAGGTGGTCAGCCAGGATGCGTACGTACGTGTCATCTGTCAGAGTCGTATCTAGACGTATCAGGGGTCCCATGTCACTACAACTGCCACGCCCTACACCATTACAGAGCCTCCACCAGGCTGAACAGTCCCCTGCTGACATGATTCATGAGGTAGTCTCCATACCCGTACACGTCCATCCGCTCGATGCGATTGGAAACGAGACTCGTCAGACCAGGCAACATCTTTCCAATCATCAACAGTCCAATGTCGGTGCTGATGGACCCAGGCGAGGTGTAAAGCTTTGTGTCGTGCACTCAGCAAAGGTACACGAGTGGGCTTTCGGATCCGAAAGCTCATATCGATGATATTTCGTTGAATAGTTCGCACGCTAACACTTGTTGATGGCCCAGCATTCAAATCCACAGCAATTTGTGGAAGGGTTGCACTTCTGTCACGTTGAACGATTCTCTTCAGTCGTCGTTGATCCCATTCTTGCAAGATCTATTTCCGGCCGCAGCGATGTCGGAGATTTGATGTTTTACCGGATTCCCGATATTCACGGTGCTCTCGTGAAATGGTCGTAGGGGAAAATCCCAACCTAATCGCTACCTCGGAGATGCTATGTCCCATCTCTCTTGCGCCGACTATAATACCACGTTCAAACTCACTTAAATCGTGATAACCTGCCATTGTAGCAGTAGTAACTGATCCAACGCCTGCGCCAGACACCTGTTGTCTTATATAGGCGTTGCCGACCGCAGCGCCGTACTCTTAGTGATTACATATCTCTGTTTGCATACCATTATACCATCTGTTTTGGCTCTTCGGTGTAAGTGACAACAAGTTGAAGTCTGCTTTTTTGCCTATGGCTTTGCGCCTCGTCGACGTCGAGGTCATTAGAGGCGGGAAAGGGCTGTGGTCAAGGAACGGGAAGGAAATCGGCCATGCCTTTTGAAGGAAGCATCCCGGCACTCACCTGGATGATTTGGGGAAACCATGGAAAACCCAAATCTGGATGCCCGAACGGGGATTCGAACCGGCGTCCTCCCGAAGGCAAGGCCAGAGCGTTACTGCTCGCCTACCACACTCTGTCTGCTATTGTCTCTTACGGCTTAATTAAAATGATATTCATAAATGAAGTTTAGTTCTTATGGTATTAGATGTTCATCATGGTCTCATTAAATGTTAGTTCCCTCTTCAGGTAGTAATTGTTATGGATTCAGGGAGTTACAAATTTAGAGTAGGTATACTGTAGAGAAATCAGTAATAAAGTCAGCCAATCAGATCATTGTTTCGTCTACGTGGTATCAACACATTATATGCCTTCCATTTAGTTTGAGCGCACACTCTTCTGCTTTCATCATTATAAATATTTCCGTTTGTGTCTCGTACTGCCGTTTGTGAAATTTTGGTGAATTGATCGTTTCATTTCTTCTTAAAATATCCAAATGCATGATTGATTCATATAAAATACTATAATGAATATGTTCAAAGACAAAAGGACATTTTGCCACGGAAAGTATTAAGCAGATCGTAAGTATTACAGGCCAAATCAGTCAGTTGTCGTGAGAAATGAGGCTGAAACATTCGGCCGAACGTGCTGGGAAATTCAACCTTTCTTATTGATGATAGCATCTACTGGAATGTCACTTCCAAAACATATATTTTATAAATACATTATAAACAAAATGAACTGATTCAGACACAAGAATGATTAAAAAAACCTGTGTCACCCAATTAATTGGTCCATGTCTCCGGCTGTCATATGTCGACGATGATTTTTGAACGAAATTTTTTACTTAGTTATAACTGTTAACGAAGTCTGATGTTCTATATTTCTACAGCAAAATGGGATAAATTAAAAAAAAAAATTATTGTATTTTTCAGGTTTTACAGTGCTGAAATTTCTGTGAAAAATAAATGTAGTAATCAAATATTCCCTAAAATTCATAGTTTTGAGATAAGACAAGCTCCATTGGTCTTACCGTCTTCACTGTATTCAAAATTTATTTCTTACAAAGAAACAGATCAAATTTACGGTATTGACTCTCCGGCGACAAAATTACGTAATTATCTGTTTTCCAAAGGATAGCCACTTCAGGAGTGATGCTGGCATTCTACTTGTATACAGGTTAAACAACCAGTAAAGCAGGAAAAATAAAGTTTTTTTTTTAAGGCTTTTGGCATCTTAGGCAACACAGCCAGCCTGATGATGAAATTTTCCAGATAATTAGACACACCAACAGGACGGACATGACATTCAAAGACACAACACTTAAACACCCATGCCCGCGGCCGGACTCGAACCAGCGACCTTTGGCACGCGGAGCTAACACTCTATCCCCTACGCTACCGAGGCCGGCTGAATAAAGTATGGCGATATTACGAAAGTGATTCAATGGTGAACTGAATTGGTCTCGAGTATTTCCGAAAATTGCACCTCATGGAGAAATGTGATGACTTTTAGCAGAGACATATATAAAATACATATCTCTTACCACAGTATGTTACTAGTCCCTTCCTTAGTGATTTTTCTGTACGGCACATCTGGGAATGTCTTCCATAAGATTTTTGTTTGTTTTTTGTTTTCGTTTTTTCTTTTGCTAATGACACAAGTATAACAGGTAAAGAAAACTAAACTTGAAGTAAAATCACTATAGCGTAGATTAAAGATTATTTTTTATTATTTTTTCGGTGAAAATGAGCTAACAATCTATAACATCTCACGGATGACTTTGAAATTTAAAAAGAAGTGATGACATGAGATCAATGCGAAGAAAGTCGACATGATCCACAGTGATTTGATGATTGGAATCTTGAATTAGACAGCAGAAAGTACAAAGTAATTAATAAAATTAAGAAACCTGCGTTTTACCGATCAGATTATTTAAGAAACCTAGCTGCTGAAACCATATATTTGGGCGCCAAATTCCATTACTAAATGATTATGTTGTTTTATTAACAGGAAACAAGCATCCATAACAGAAAATTTTGGGAACGTTTGACATCAGATAAAGTTGAAAGAGCAAACCGCTTAACTCCTGCACTTTGCAATTCACAGGAACATATCACAGATTGAACAGGGTGGTCTGAAAATTTATGTAAAGGAATACTAAGAGTAATATAATGTATTGACTGCAATTCTCATTGCCGTTACTGGCTACATAAACAGGTAGTGGATAGATTAATCCACATTTCCCGCCAACATTTCAGCTATTCAGGTAGGCCTACAGTTGAATATGTACAGACGCACTTGCCTCCTAATTATCATAAGATTACCCATTATATTAGGCAATTATGTTACGTAGTCTCACTCGCGGACAACATACCCGCTATTTACCCATCATAACCTCACATTAGAAGCTACTATTTATTACATGCTCGTGGTCACCGGTTTGATGCCCAGTAACAGAAATTCAATAAATTTTCAAAATTTACGCTCTACAACACACTTGTATTCGTAACATCAATAAGATTAGTTTCAGCTCTATTATTGTGTATTTAGGGTCATAGGTTTAATACCCAGCGACGAAATATAATTTTTTTGACATCTGTGCTCTACAACACACCAAATCGTACTCGCAACATCAGTAAATTTACTTCTAGTTCTACTGTTTCGTGCTCGAGGTCACCAATTTCAGGCCCGGTGAGGGAGGTTTAGTGACTTTTAAACTTCTACTCCTTGCAGCACTTAATGCCTTATTGGCAAAGATCGGTAACTAGAATTTCAACTCTGACATACCATCCGGAGGAGTTCGTTTCGAGTCTTGGTTAGGTAAAAAATCACTATTTACGCCACATAGACTTGTATTCATGTGTAAATAGCCAGGTTCAACGTCTTGACATGTAGTATCGTTATTTTAGAATTAGAAACGCTCACATTTGAGACTCGGGTAAAAAATTCACTTTGGCTTCAAGGAGAAGACCTCTGGGCCATTAAAAATATATTTTCACAGTAATACAAGTTCGGTTGTTCTGTTGAGAGTCTTCGTAATGTTCGTTGTACAGCCTCATTCACGCCTGTTGCTGTTATTTAATGAGAATGCTAACCAGATTTTCTGAATTCCCTTAGCTATGTTGGAAAACATATTCAACCTTCTTTTTCTCTTGAATGGTTCTGCTGATTGTTTAGAGATCTAGATCTGTAGGCATGATCTATTCGCCTGGGATAACACTGTGTGTTTCCTTTACAGAAATCCGTTTCATGCCGTAAGTTTTCAAATTTTCTTTGAAAGAAAGTTCCTTTCTGTTTTGCAAGATGTGTCAACATATCTATTTAGAGAGGGGCTTTAGACAGTAGTGAAGCGAAGACAAATTGCACAATATGCCTGTTACTATTACTCACACCAAAAACGATACCGCCATTATAATTTTACTGTCATCAAGTTCTTTTTTAAAGTATAAATCACGTGATTTATTACATGTTAAATTTATTAGTTGTTTCACGAAAAGATTATGGGTTGAGCCCACTCCTAATAGTATTTATTAAAGACTGCTATTTAGAACGTAATTAAAGTTGCCTAATTGGATTTTATTTAAAGGTCTTTATAATTACTAGTGAGAATGGATCATATCAGATCACGAAAAGCATTGATTCTAATCATAGGTTGTGTTAAAAATTTGTCCAATGTTTGC
This sequence comes from Vandiemenella viatica, assembly GCA_031002005.1. Classification (NCBI taxonomy): domain Eukaryota; kingdom Metazoa; phylum Arthropoda; class Insecta; order Orthoptera; family Morabidae; genus Vandiemenella; species Vandiemenella viatica. The sequence continues at coordinate 33,955,596 of CM061921.1, forward strand.
ACTGGGTAGTTAGAACCAGGGATTGTCAGTTCTGGGAGCAATGGTGGTGAGCTCAAGTGTCGCAATCTGCCTGCGATTCATGAAACTTAAATTTTTTATGATATGCGTATGTTTTTTGCTTCTGGCTTTACACCTCATCGACATCGTGGTCAATTAGTGCGGGTAAGGACTGAGAGCAAGGAACGGGAAGGAATTCAGCCATGGCGTTTTGAACAAAGAACCCTGGCATTCGCCTAGGGTGATTTGGAGACGGGGATTCGAACCCATGTCCTTCCGAATGCGAGGCCAGAGCGTTAACCGTTCACCCCGCACGTTCGGTGTGTATTGTTGTTTGTGAAAATGTGTAATCTGTGAAGCGGAGAATGGAGACTGTCCCATCATTTGCAAAGGTCATTGGAGAAAATATATAAACAACAGTCAGGACGACTGATGCGGATGGGCCAGGTCTAAATCCTTGTTCTGTTGTACCTCCCTAATCCAGTGTGGTAGCTCCTTAACACGCGCAGACACACTGGTGGGTTACAGGGCTTTTACACAACAGTTTAACCTGTTATGTAGTTTGTGATCAAGAATCAGGTTACGTAGTTGTTGCATAGCTGGAGACTACTTCCGTCTTCCCGTTTGACAACAGTTCATCAAAGACCAGTTCCATTATTCACAGTGCATCCGGTAAGCAGATTTATCCGCCTGGTCGAGTTAAAACTGAATATAACATTATGTGGTACCCTAGTACGGAACTACTTGTATACGCTAACAATATTAAAATATCATCTGAGCCATTCGGTTATGTGCATGAAATCATCACTGTGGCTTGGGAGGTAGGTATTATTATTATTATTTTATTAAAATGTTTTTATTAACTCGCTTTGGGCTTTGTATGTACGGGTGGAATTTAGTAATTGACTTTAAACTAACTTCTCGATGAGTTAGAGACTTGAAATTTTGACCATAGCTCAGAACTGGATGACAATGCATGAAAATGGGAAAAGTTGTCCGCGAAATTTCAAAATTCGGGAAAAACTGAAAGTACTCTTCTCTATGGACCGATTTGACTAATTTTTTAAATGTTCGTAATAGTCCGAATAAGGTTTTTAAAGAAAGAAAAATTGGAAAAGTTGCATGAAAATTCGGGAAAACCTGAAAGTAATTTTTTCTGTGTACCAATTTAGCTATTTTTTTTTTAAATGTCTTTAAGTGGCTTTATTTATCACAGAGCAGTGTTATAACACGATGCCCGATGGGAGAAAATCTGCTAAAACGATACGGTGTTGAAATAAATTTAACAATTGCAATAGAAAAAAGTGAAGATATTTGCTCTGAAATCCGCAAAGGAATGTTATATCAGATTTGATGGTTTATCCGTAAATTCTTTTGTAAACAGCACAGCTGTGATTTCAAAATAATTTAAAGATGCGAATTACATGACCTATACCTTTCCGAATTGCGAAAGATTCTCATTTTCGGTTAATCACATAGTTCTGAAGCGATATACATTTTACAGAGACATAAAACCTTGAACAGCTATCCATAAATTCGCAAATGACAAGTCTTGTTTAACGAGCGGTTGGCTAAGATATTGGCATGCAAAACTTCTGATTGCTTGCGACATTTTACATGAACTATTACAGATATAGGTACGGTACAGAGCGTTCTGGTAGCTGAGAGGTTAAAGTGTCAGATTGGGGATCGAATGCTCCCCGGTTCGAATCCCTGTCTCGGCGGGGATTTCCATTGCCCCTTAACGCTACATTCACCTCCGGCACAGATTGCTGTGCAATGTGAAGTACACCAGAACGCTTCTCTGGTTTGGATTCCACGTTAAGCTCTAGGTCCCCTGTAGCCGGTAGGATTACCGGATTAGGTAAAGGCGGCCACGACAGGGGAGGAATGTGCAGCCTGTAGAAACCCTGTCACCAGATCATTACGACCACACGGAATTATTATTATTATTATTATAACCTGGTAAAAAAACAAATGAAATATTATTTTTCTCTAATGTGGTTAAGGATCGTTGGATAGGGCATCTGGGTCCAACACTTCTAGCATTATTCCCTGAATAAATATTAAATTTTAATTTTGACCTTGAACACACTTGGAGGCAGCAAGTCTGTGGTGAAACAGTGCAACCTTAGCGACGATATTTCAAATACCCGCATCTTCCATCATGGCCACAATGTTAGAGGCTGAAGTCTGTAAAACGTGTAGTCTGCGGTCTGAATGACAAGTCTACATTTTTTTGTGTGTGAAATGTACAGGGTGCGTCAAAATGACTTTACAATTTTGGAATCATATAGAAATTTATTGAGATAAATTTCAGAATCATTAGATGTGTAGCAAACAACCTCAAGTTTCACATAAAATTGTCAAGTGTCATTTTGGTTCGATGTGATTGACAGTTGTTATGCGGCAAACATCCCACCGGTAATCAATTTCTTCCGACACTGGTTGCAGCAAATCGGGCGTAACTTGTGCAACAGCAGCGTAGATTCGATTTTTCAGGTTGGCCAAATTGTTTGGTAGAGGAGCAAAATACACTCGATCTTTAATGAAACCTCAGAGAAAGATATCCAGTGGTGTCAGATCTGGGGAGTGAGGTGGCCATGTGACTGGCTCTTCACTGCCAACCCACAGACCTGGGAGGCGATTATCGAGGAAACCTCCGTTAGGAAATGAGGTGGTGTTCCGTCTTGCTGATATTAAACCATCCCATCTCGGTAATCTTCATCGATCTGTGGAATTCGGTGCGAAATTTACGCCAAACAGTTGTTGCAGAGTTCTTTTCATGAAACCAAAACACACGCTCCGCACCAGTGAAAGTAGCCATTTTAACAGTGCACTACGCTGTCGCTCCTCGTGGCGGAATGGTGTACTGATGCACTGCGTGCACCAAAATTGAGGTTGTTTGAAACAAAATGACACATCTACTGATTCTGTAGGTTATCAGAACAAATTTGTATATCATTCCAAAGTTGTAAAGTCCTTTTTGACCCTGTATAATTTATAAGGCAAAAATTGGAAGACAGCCCTAGCATTCGTTTAGGTGATTGCGGAAGTTCGTCTAAGAACCGGAACCAGGACATGCAGCACATCACGCTCCAGGATTGAGACGTTGTTAGTTGATCCTATGACGCCACACTGGCGGGTACTGAACAGACTATCATTCCTACAAGCCTATGCAGCAAAACGAAGTCGTGTAACCTTGCGGAAACTGTATATTATTATTTTTTATTATTTTTATAATATTTTTATTCCTTTGTATAACATTACCGAAAATTACAGCATCCTGAAACTAACGTATATTTAGTTACAGGTACTGGAAACGGATCAAATGTCTGAAGTGGGAAAGAAACAAATTGGTGCTGTGTATAGACGTTTGTCAGACAAAGAGACTTCAGAAGACTATATTCGTGAGGATGTTACCATCTGAATATGAAGGGGTTATCCCCATACAGAAAGGCTTCATTTTAAACGCCGGGAAAGGATGAGGGACAAGGAACGGGATGGAATTCGGCCGTGGAATTTTGGAGGAACTACTCCGGCATTCACTCTGAGTAAATTCCGGAAACTACGGAAAACCGAAATCTGGGTGTCCAGACGGGGATCTGAGACCACGTCCTTCCGAATGCTATCCTCGAGCCTTAAACTCACCCACAAGGCTTCACACGTAGAGGGATCAGTGGAAACACTCGCGTAAATACAGACAGTGTACATAATGTAGTGTGGTCAGACTGAAGGGTAACAGTATGGAGATTAACTAAATATTGGCCATTACAACAACAAAAGTAGATAGCATTGTGACTGATTACTCAGATTTGGGATAGGTTGCCGCCTGTTGGATGCCGAAACATTTCACAGCAGATTAAAAGCCAGTGAGGTGGCAGGGGGTTGCAAGAAATCTGGCTTTACTCGAAGCGAATCCCGTACATTAAGCTGAATGATTAGTGACTGTGGGTAGTACATGTACCCATCATTTTACTCTAAAATCAAACCAACAGGTAATGCAGAGGAAGCTCGTCAGTTTTCGATACAAAAGAAGGTCGAGGCTGTTCTACTGCAGGGAAAATTTTGGTGTATAGTTTTTTGGAGGAGAATTCTGAGGTTGTATTACTTCTGAATGTGAAGCAAATGCGAGCAGCTATCAAGGAGGAGGATAAGCAGGTTGTAAAGGAAGATTCAGTTTCATTGGGACGATGGTTACAGTCGCGAGTCTCTCCATTGACACAACGATGCCGGTGGGTGGGTGATAACGTTCTGGTCTGCATTCGGGAGGACGCGGGTTCAAACCCACGTTCATTCATCCAAATTTCGGTTTTCCATTACTTCCCGAAATCACTCCCAACGAATATCGGAATGGTTCCTTCAAAAGACATTGTCAGACTCCCTTCCTGCCCGTTGTCACAGAAAAAAAAATCTCATTGCCATGGCTGCAATTGGCGAGTGTGTTTCAGTTTGTAGCTTAACCCGACCGACATCCTCAGTCTTCCACTTGTTTTCAAATCATAAAGTTTCTTCCAGGCGTAAATTATAGGCACCGAGAGTGGTGGGTGAGTGGTAACGCTCTGGCCTCGCATTCGGGATGACGCGGGTTCGGATCCCAATCCGGCCATCCAGATTTGAGTTTTCCATGATTTCCCAAAATCACTCCAGGAGAATGCCACGATAGCTCCATCAAAAGATCATGGCCGAATTCCTACCCGATCCTTACCTCCTGTCCTTTCTCGCCTCTAATGACCTTGGCGTCGACGAGGCGTAAAGCCATAAGGAAAAACATTATCTTTATATATATAGATGAATGTACACAGACGGAAAAAAAAAATCCCAACACCAAGAAAGACTTGTGTTAGATAAACGAAATTTGGTAGGCGTGTTTATACATCTGAAAGATGACATCGATTCAAATTTCGCGCTTCGCGCATAAGTGTGGCGCTAGTAGCGCTACTCAGAGCTTGCAAATCAGGTTTGCTTTAAATACGCGCTGTAAAGTTTGTGAACGTTATTTACCGCTGAGATTTCACATAGTGAGTTGATGTTAGCCAAGAATGCCTTTAAGAAGACGAAGAAGCCATTATCAACAGCTCACCGAGTTTGAACGAGGTCGTGTAATAGGGCTACGAGAAGGTGGATTTTCTTTTCGCGATATTGCAGAAAGACTTGGCCGGAATGTATCCACTGTGCATGATTGTTGGGTGCAGTGGTCAAGGGATGGTACTGCCTCAAGAAGACCGGGTTCCGGGAGGCCACGTGGCACTACTGAGAGGGAAGACCGCCGTATTCGGCGTACAGCTGTGGCGCATCGTACTGCGTCTGCGGCAGAAATTCGAGCTGCAGTTGGTACCACAGTGACACAGCGAACTGTTAGAAATCGGTTACTTCAAGGACAGCTCCGAGCCAGGCGCCCTGTAGCGTGCATTCCACTGATTACAAGCCATCGCCGTTTGCGACTCCAGTGGTGTCAAGCCAGAGCTCATTGGAGGACGGAGTGGAGATCTGTTGTGTTTTCTGATGAAAGCAGGTTCTGCCTTGGTGCCAGTGATGGCCGAGTGTTGGTCAGAAGGAGGCCAGGGGAACGCCTGCAACCAAACTGTCTGCGGCCTAGACACACTGGACCTACACCTGGAGTCATGGTCTGGGGAGCAATTTCCTATGACAGCAGGAGCACTCTTGTGGTTATACCAAACACACTGACTGCAAATTTGTACGTCAGTCTGGTAATTCAACCTGTAGTGCTGCCATTCATGAACAGCATTCAAGGGGGAGTTTTTCAACAGGATAACGCTCGCCCTCATACCGCTGTTGTCTCGCAACGTGCTCTACAGAGTGTCGACATGTTACCTTGGCCTGCGAGATCACCAGATCTGTCTCCAATTGAACACGTATGGGATATCATTGGACGACAACTCCAGCATCATCCACAGCCAGCACTGACCGTCCCAGTATTGACAGCACAAGTACAACAAGCATGGAACTCCATACCACAAAGTGACATTCGAAACCTGTATGACACAATGCATTCACGTTTGCAGGCTTGCATTCAAAATTCTGGAGGTTACACCGGCTATTAATTTAACAGTATTTCACATTTGAAATGCATTTTCTTGAGCTTAAATTAACCTGTGATCTTGAAAATTTAATCAATTAAACATGTTAACTTGACAAATGCATTGTCCAAATTTCATTACTCTACAATAATTTTTTCTTGGTGTTGGGATTTTTTTTTCCGTCTGTGTATGTTTGTTTGTTGGTTTGTTTGTTCTTCATACAAATCCACAGTTTTCATCCGATCTCGATGAAACTTTGCACACTTATCCTTTGAAACAAGGAGAAAAATACTGTCTACATTTGGTTGAAAAATTATCTGTAGAAATAACACATGTTGTGTCATAACTTCGAAATACGGCGATAGACAGACACGTTGGATGTGGACGTCTCCAGACCGTGTTTCCGTGTAGTGAACTGGCAGCTCAGTGGCTAAAGAGCTTGCTTACGAACGTCGTGGTTTCCGGTTCAAATCTCCGAGGAGGCTAAGATTTTTAAAAATTGTTTTTCATCGTAAGAGTCAGGCCTGGGCCGTAGGTTATTTGGTTTGAATGTTAAACAGTAGATATTATAAAGTTAGGGGTGCAATGCGAGGCAAATCGTAGGTAGTCTTGCAATTTTGTAGATGTACACTTTTTTACGTTATAATGATCCCTCAGGTGTTGTTCGCAGTCAGTGTGTGAGTGTGAACCACAGTAATACTAATATAAATACGGAAGTAAGTCTCTGTCTTTTTGTTACGTTTTGACGACTAAATGGCTATATCGTTGTGATGGAATTTTATAAGTAAATCTGTATGAAGGGCACAGGATATTTTTTCCAGTATGATTAACTGTTGTATTCACGAAATTTTGAAATCTTATCGAATAGTGACAGAAATATGTTGGAAATTGTTTCTCTTCAAGAGGCAGGTTCGACGGTAGAATGATATAGTGATAGCTTTCCTGTCATATTATGCCGACTCGATATTGTTTGGGACCAATCCTTCGTTACCAACAACTTTTTATATTTAATTCTGGCAAAAAAATTCTTAATCCACGCGTACGAAGTCGTGGGTACGAGGTTAGTAGGCAAATAATGACGTCATATATACTGTTACTCATTTCCTTCTACCCTTGAGAAATCGTTTTATGCTGTTGATATAAAAGTTTTGCAGTGTCGTTGGAGAGAGTATGTGAAGCTTAGAGGGGACACTGAAGCGTAAACCACAACTTTCACCCAACATTCTGGTTGTTACTGACGGACAAGTATTAGAATTATCATCCGAAGTAGGATTTTGAGCTTCATTCTAACGCAAAACGTCCCATAAGTTTTAATTTACCTATATCTAGAATCTGAAATCGAAGAACAGCTGTAACATTTTTTTTCCAGTTTCTTACGGAGTATACTATCCAGTTTTTATGAGATAATCGGAGAAAAAGTTAACTTTCTGAGAAACGGACAGTAGGAGCAGCCATAGCCTTGAGACTAACTATCTCGTCCCAGAAACCAGTTCCGCGGCTCGACCAACAGTTATTACAGTGGTTGGTGACCTTAGAAACTGACGCAAGATCGCTAACCAGTCGGGAAATCCCGTTCAATGTCGCTGACCAGACGTAATGTCCTTGATTCGGCTAAGCGTGAAGCACAGACGCATTTCAAGTTCGCAACCGTGCCGTCATTTCGAAATCTTTTACCTCATTTAATAATGGCAGAAAATTATAATTCATATACTGGCTATAAAAATGTCATGGAATTCCGATGAGTTGATTGTAGAAAGTTTTTATCGGATTTTGCAGCATTTAGAAATTTTGTCTTTACCAATTCCTTAAGAAAACTTGTGCTTAAGACTACACAGTAGACGTGTATTTACAATGTCGTAGATGACAAGACACAGAAGCTTTATTAGTCTACGTACTAGCTGGCGGGAAAGACGTTGTTCTGTCAAAATTTCAATCAATTTGTTTGTGATCGTTTTGTGAATTTGTGGAAAGTTACTGAAAATGTCTGAACAAAGTAAATATGAGGAAAAAAACGTATTTCTTAGTGATCACTGTATTTATTAACGATTGTGCCCACGGATTTTCAATTTAGGAGGAGTAAATTCAGAAGTACACCAATGGGGAAATTTACATGCGTCATGAATTCTATTGGTGGTACGCCGCTGAAATTCTGGAAATGTTTGATGTGCCTGGAATGTGATTGACTTGGCACCACACGGTTTTGTTACAAAATTTAAGTTACAATTGACTTAAGAATTTCATGTTAACTAAACTATTTATTTTCTTCCATTAAATTTAAAATCTCAAGGTGTTTTATTTACCTTTCGATTTCGATCATCGCACTACCAAACCGGTGGTTTTGATCGTTTCGTAAATCTTGCATCGTTCGGTCTAATGCCATTAATTTTTTTTTTTTTTTTTTTTTTTTTTTTTTTTAGCTTAGGCTTTACGCATCGTTGACGGCGTGTTCATTAGGATGGGAGACAAGGTACGGGAAGGAATTAGGCCATGGCCTTTTTGAAGGAAGCATCCCGGCATTTGCCTGGAGTGATTTGGGGAAACCATGGAAAACCCAAATCTGGATGCCCGGACGGGGATTCGAACCCGCGTCCTCCCGAATGCGAGGCCAGAACGTTAACCGTTCACCCACCACGCTCGGTAAAGACTTTTTATGTGCCGTCGTACATCTATCGCAAAGGATCAATTTACATTGCTGCAAAACACAGCTCTTAGAAAGGTTGAACGTTGGAGTTTCATTTGATCTCCATACTCAACGGCAACTTGAATGCTGAATGAGCTGTTTAATTGCCTTCCAACTACAAAGCTGCAATTTTTTATGAAGGAAGTGCAATTGCAATTTCATTCTGCTAGGGAATCATTGCCAAAATCAAGGAGATCACAAAAGTTTTTCCACCGGAAGCGTCCAAGAAGAAAACCCCTCTAGTTACGTCGTTCACAGCTTTCACGAGAGTGTCGTACGCATGTTTTTGTTGCCAATTCAACAGCAGGATGCTCGCTTAACTGATTCTCTCAGTGCATCACAATCATATTATTTTTTCGCGTTTCAACTCTTGATCAAATGCGTTGTGCATCGGAATATTGGTCATGTCTAATTGCGGTAATACCTTGTTCGACATAATCAACCACACTTTCTCAATTAATATCAAAACAATTGAAATGAAGTAACTACATTTGTTGAACAGGTCGTGAAACATCACGAAAATAAAAACAAAGGTAATTTTATTTTAATTTATGCTGGAATGCGTTTTTACAGATTTTTCTCCAAATCTTCCAGTTTTTTTAATAGAAAACATTCAGTAGTGGTGTTTTCCATTCCAGAAGAATAAGGAACATAACAAAAAAAGAATTACCCATATCCGTACTTCAAATGGTGAATTGTGGTCTTGAGTTGATACAAAAATCCCATAGAAAAAAAAGCACATTCAGCTTTTTTTGGGAATTTCGTGTTTTCCCGAAAATTTATCCAATTTTTCTTTTTCTAAAAACCTTATACGGAATATTACGATTTAAAAAAAAAAAATAAAAAAAAATAGGCAAATCGGTTCATAGAAAAAGCACTTTGTTTTTCAAACATTTTCCAATTTTTCTATTTTGCTTTCTCCAAAAACTTTATTCGTCCTATTGCGAACATTGAAAAAATTAGCCATATCGGTCCATAGAAAAAAGAGCTTTCAGTTTTTCGCGAATTTGCCGGACAACTTTTCAAATTTTTCTTTCTCTAAAGACCTTATTCGGACTAATATGAACATTTATTTTTAAAAAAAATAGCCAAATCGGTACATAGAAAAAAGCATATCGCAAGTTTTCCAATTTTCCGGGCAACTTTTACAATTTTTATTTCTCTAAAAATCTTGTTCGGACTATGAATACAGTTTAAGACGATGTCAGGTAAAATTATAGCAATGTAAGCAACTAATCACACAATCTGAATTGATGAAATTTGGTAATAATGCAAACTCGAATGACGAAGTGACTAGTTTATTTTCCTTGTAACGTATAAGCTTCTTGTACTGTTGTGAAGTAACTCCCTTTGTTACGTAAAAACTTTGGCTGTCTCAGCGACGTTATTTCCAATATGCTATATTAAATCACTCCACATATAAGGCAACAGAAAATGTTTCACTTAAAAATTAAGTTTGTAAATTGCTCACTTGTAAACTCAGTGAACCTTAAGTAAACGTTCTATAGTTACGGTGCTTTTTGGAACGATTCCAGATACAGGTTTAATGTGTTTCGCAGGAGGAATATCAGGTTGGGAAATTTTGTTAGCGGCCGTCATCTGAATGTCGTGGACGAAATTGAAGGCTACAAAAGTTATTGCAATCAGCTTTACGTAGTTGTAAAAACTGTGTAACTATTCATACGTTTTAAAATTTAATTTGTTTCGTCAATATTAAGATTTGTTATTGATGATGGAAAGAGAAAATTGTGTACTAATCCTTCACTGCCCGTTTGTGACAGTAAACACAATAGTAAATGTTCCATAAGTCTAGTGGGAACTGTTAATATTTACTAATAATTTCATTTCATGCTTTAAAGTTGATCTTACGTATGTTTTCATTGTTATTTTGTTTTAAATTTATCAGCACTAAAAGTAGTACAATCTGTCAGTCATCATCTTTGGTGCAGACATTGTAAATGCTTACGTGATTCTGCTGCGTTAGCCTGAAATGTCTTTTGTGATTTTGTACCAGATAGCAGACGGTTATGTGTCTGCCAACTAACTTTCCCGTGTTTTCGCCGGAGCTTGGAACGCTAACGACTTTAGTTATCCTCAGAGGAAATACTGGAGAGAGCTCAGGTAGGATGACTTTTTAAGCCATTCAGTTGGGCCCTCTCTTCCCCCTCAATAGTGCCGCTTTACGATGTAGTTACATTCTTTCCAGGTCAATGAAGAGTATAGCCTCTTATTCTCTCTTATGTGATGATTGCGAAATGTTATTTTAATCAATTCTGTGTAAATGACAACTCTTTTTCTTCTCCTTAATTCAGACATATTAATTTATAAACTCCGCAATTCCATCGTCCGAATAGGCCTACACGCTTATAAACTGATTAAGGGGATTATGCGATAACCATGGAGCTGAAGTTTGATGATGGAGTCTTATGTAATTCGACGAGACAAATCTAAAGCGAAGAACAAAATTTTTCGATATCTCGCTTAGTTCTCAAGATACACTATCTCAAAATTGAGGTGATTAGGTTGAAACGTGGCCTGGACCAGAAGAAAAACGTCGCCACACGCACAAAGAACCATATTTATAACTAATTTTTGGCAGTCGATATCTCGAAAAGTAAGTGAGATGTCAAAAAATTTATTCTTCAATATCAATTTGTCTCGTCGAGTTACATAAGAATCCATCATCAAATTGCGGCGCCACGGTTGTGGCAGAGCTGCCCTGTATAATGTCAACACAAAATTAGATAGAAATCAAATGAAAATTAAAAATAAAACAATAAAACCGTCCACGTGCGAGTAGAGTCTTGTACTATTAGGATTCTCAACTCTTAACAGAGATGGATATGGTTTTTTGAGATCGCAGTAGTGAGGCGCCAAAATCAACGCTTGTCATGTGATGTTGCACTTCAGCCAAAGAAATTGGTGGCGTTTACGAAAGCCTATCTCATAGATGTTAGCGAATTTTACAAAAGTTTATCAAAAGTTGGCAGCGTATCACCACAGTAGAAGTTTCATACCCTGCGTCAAACTCCACTGAAATTGTTCCCACTGTAAAGTAATTGAAGGTGTAACCTGCCAAGGTCTACAGGAAGAATCCTTGCAGTGGCTCTCACAAAGAACCATTATCATAACTCGCATGGCGTGAAACGAGTAAACTGCATGAAATACATTCACACAATCTTCCTCTATGTAACTGTTATCTTTCTATATAGTGAGGTCGTCTGTATCCGTGTTTAATCCTTCCAGTATTACCTCTACGCCCCAAAACAGAAATTCTTCAAATTTTTTATAGTGACCCCTTAGCCGCCTTGGACAAGCGCTTTGGGGTGCCCCCCCCCCTCCCCTTCCCTTCTAGTTCCGGTACTGCTGGATGGGTAGGTATGGGGTTTACCCAGTATCTCATTTCACCTTGCATCCACAACATACTGAATTGTACGGATGTAACGGAGCTCCGTATCCGCAAATGCGGAACATTCGCGTCAAATCCTACATGCGCTTTCGCATTCGCAACCACAACTTTTAATGCAGTTGTATAATGGATGTTTTGTTTACATTGAAATATATATTGTTCTTTTCTCTTCATAAGAGATTCTGCCCATCCTCGCTTAAATAACAGCAACGTTGTTGTTTTTTCTGAAGATCTTGTATTAAAAGTAGCAATGAATGAACTGAACGGTGTTATTGCCTAAGCGACGAATTTACTAGTTTGAAATTGTATGTAAAGTAAAGCGGCCTATTCACGGTCCAACTTAGAGGACTGTCGTAGGATGCGCGCACCCATTCACGCCAATAGAAGGAGTCCAACAAAATGTTCCAAGCAAACCTTTGCACTCGCACTTTCTCGCGGTACACCATGTGTCCTTATCGCGCAATCGTAAGATGCTTTCTCGAGTCATGATCCAACGGCATAGCTTGTTGGACAGCAAGGACCCGTGTTGGTTGTGTGAGAGCCCATCAACATCCAACACGTTCTACATGTAGACCTGTGACCCCTTTCACGGCCCATCAAGAGTTCTTTACCGAAAATCGGATCATTGTAGGTCCTACAAGTTGTACTGTGGATGGGCCGCTAGAACGGTGGAAAGACGGGTGGCGGGCACGGAGAGGTGCGGTGGCGTGGCCTTGTGCTTGACGCTTGAATTATTCGAGCAGCGAACTCCGCAAAGTTCATATGACAAAGACTGATTTTTAGACGCGTGCGTAGTTATGTAAATAATTCAATTCACTTGTGAGATCATCCCACGTTTATTGATGTTGAAAGATGAGACAAAAAATAAGTCATTATGGCAGTATCATATAGAAATAGACATTACTTATGAAAAATATAGAATTTGGCATAAAAAAATACTTATTTTGATTTTAAATATATTATATCCGCATCCGCAAAGATGACTTCCGTTACAATCCAACTGAAGTGTATAAACAACAAATTACAGTCATCTATTCAAAAACGGCAACACAATTATTTCCACATTAGGAGAGGTATTTGCCCGGTAGGTTATGCCTAGCAATAGACAACGCTGACATAAGGGTATTGCACGATATTATTTATAAGAAACCATCACAACTGGGTCAGCAAATGCCAATCAAAGATTAAAGAACTCTTGTGTGATAAAATGGTATAAAATTTTTAGCTGTGTTGTATAACTATACGGTAGTTTGTGAAGTGTGGGTAAGATGCATGATAGAATTTTGAAATGGGCTGCTTAGCCGTAAGTACAGCTGTAAACTGACCGTCCTGCACTAAATCGGTCTTTTTTTTTTAAATAAAAAATGACACTGTATTACCAGGCTGATAGCGCGTATAACCAAATTAGTAATCCAGTATTGGTTGGCAGCCTTGAAACACATTCCAACCGTTAGTGCAGTTACGTTAAGTTGCCCACCTTCACACACTTAAGCCATCTCTCAAGGTAGAGCCGACTATCCTACGCCCTCTGCTCTAAAGCAGTTATGAATGCATCATTTGATTTAATACGACCGTTTAGGATCACTCGGAGCTAGTTTTAAGATTGTTTTCAGTTACGAAATTCTCCCAGTTTTTCAAGATGGTGGCTTCTGGTCAGATAACGGCTTTCGCTCAGGTTATCAAATGATTGCCCCCATCCCATAAAACATTAACCTCAGCTTGGATAGGTTTTTCTTTGCATTTATCATTATAATTATCAGCTAGTTCAATCATTTTCTGATGTGGGCTCTTAAAGTAATGATTTTTTTCAGATATAACTTGAGCAGTCTTCTCGAGGTCGCACGATCTTGGGCGATCCTCTGCCAGTTAACTCCGACAACCCCGCGTATGTCCTTGTCCCATCGGTCTGGTGGTCTTCCTCTAGGTCTGTGGTGATCTCTTGTGCTCCATTCTAACACTGTTTTTGTCCACCTCTGGTCTTTTCTCCGTGCAATATGGCCGGTCCATTGCCACTTCAGGGATGCTTTCTTCTCTAAGATCTTGTGACCTTTGTAACTGACCTAATGTCTGTTGCTCTTTTCTTGACTTTTCAAGATAAACCTAGCATTGACCTCTGCATTTATAAAAAGGTAATTTCCATATGTATAAAATTAAGCTACCTTTAATATTTAATCATTATATTTCGCATTTTTTCCACGTAATGGGTCAATTCGTAAAAATAAAAATAAAAA